>CM075881.1:13662306-13867306 GCA_038021265.1 Cyprinella venusta | reverse complement strand
AGAGAGAGAGAGAGAGAGAGAGAGAGAGAGAGAGAGAGAGAGATTGATTCACTGGGAAGACTGCAACAGCAAATTTTGAGAATATGCAAAATAAAATCAACAAATGGAAAAAAAAAACTTGCTCAAATGCACACACACGCACGCACGCACGCGCACACACACACACACACACAGAGAGAGAGAGAGAGAGAGAGAGAGAGAGAGAGAGAGAGAGAGAGAGAGAGAGAGAGAGAGAGAGAGAGAGAGATTCACTGGTAAGACTGTAACAGCAAATTTTGAGAGTATGCAAAAATAAATAAATAAAAAATACAAAAGAGACTCTCGCTCAAATGCATATCCACACACACACACACACACACACACACACACAGAGAGAGAAAATTAACATTATTTTATGTTTATTTCTGTTCGATCATAATTGCTGTTCTCTTATGAAGTTTTTATTACTTATTGAATAAAAAAATTATAAAAAATACCAATTTATTGCAAAATATCTGTAAAGTGTTTTGAATTATCACTAACCATCCCTTATTTTGTTCAATTATTTGAATGATCAAATACTGAGTAACAAAAATGTTTGCATTGTGTTTCCTTTCTAACCAAATGATATTGTTTGATTGTAATCATAATGCAAAACCTGATACACTTATCTAAAAAAAATGATAAAAAAAATAATTAGTTGTCTTTTAGAATATCTAAATGTATATCTAAATTAAAAAAACCGAATAAGATAGAGAAATCATGTCTAAAACAAGAACAGGAATCAAAAAGCCTTTCTATGTATTTACATAGGAAGCTATGGGCAGCCTACAGGCTGTGCAGGACATTGCACACATTTAACTATGTTTTAAAGCCACAAGGTGGCGCTCTTCTACTGGAACATTTTTTTTTATTAAGCTGGCACTCTATTTTGATGTGAATTGTTGTATTTATTGAAAAAAAATAAAAAGAAATATAAAATAAAAATATATATATTAATTCTAATGAAAAAAATAGCTCTTAAAAATTATATAATTAAAGCAAAGTATCATAAAAAACTCTGAAAATTCTAAATAATAATCAGAAAATATTATAGAACAAAAATATATTTGAACGGTTATCGTGGGAAAAAGTAAATTTAAATTTTAAGGCTTCGTCCGTTTTTGACCGGGAGGAAGCTAAGTGTAACCCATTTACGAAGAAGCCCAGAGGGTTAAAAGAGGGGACACCTGGGTCCTGTTGGTGTCAGTGTGCACCATTATGTTAATAACTACATGAATGTTTGGGATGGGGCCAGTCCGAACATATGACATAAGACACATCACCACAGCAACTGGCAGACCCTGAAAATATTGTGGGGCAGCTGCTAATGACGTAATGCGTTTTTATTTTAAAGCAAAAAGGACGGGGTTTTGCATGTGCTTATGTAATCATGAACAGTAAAAAGGAAGAGGAAAGAGTTTCCATTCAAATCTCTTTGCTGTTTGAACCAGTATTTTATAGTCTGTCAGACTGGATGGACGCTCCAAATCCAGACGTTTCTTTATGGGCCTAAACTAACCCATGTCAGCAGTCACTAGGGCAGATGGGGAATCTCACTTTCCAAGTCTTCTTAAAGGGATAGTCCCACCAACAAACCATTGTTCATTGTGTCTTTGTTCCAAACCTTTATGACTTTCTTTTTTTTCTGTGGAACACAACAAAAGTTATTTCGAAGAATTCTTTAACTGTTTTTCTGCGTTTGATGAAAGTTAATGTGGTCCAAATCAACATTGTGCCTTATTGACTTTCATTGTACGAACAAAACAATCAGTATATCTTCTTTTGTTTTCCACAGAAATGAGCAAGTCATACAGGTTTAGAACAACATGAGGGCGATTAAACGATGACAGAATCGAAATTTTTAAGTGAACCTGAATCGGTTCGGCTTTGCCTTTCCAATGCAACAAGCCTCTCTAAACAGCAAAGGAAGGATAGAAGGGTCTCCAAAGAATAACAAAGGATCTGGAAGAAAGAGTGAATTCCTCTTCAGTGATGTAACTCTTATTGAGAAGTGCTGGGTTTGTCCACCCCTTTTCCTCAGTTTGACCTAAGCCGTCCCCAGCCCCCCACATCTATAGTGACGTTGCCATGGATACGGGGCCCATGTCGTGCAAACAGCTGAAGAGATGCCTGGCCTGGGCTGGGATCCTTCCCTCATCTTTTCCCTAATGTTCTCTCTCACCCTCTCAAGACCTTCCTGCACACCCCTCCAAGACCTCACAGAAGGACAAAGAGAGAGAAAGAGACGAAACAACATGCAGTGAGTGAGAAAGAAACACAGTGAGGAAGGGACGCGATTAAAGGGAAAGCAAAAGAGATTCTTTATTCAATATGTCCAACCCACCAATAAAGGGAGGAAAGATGGGGTAACATTACCCGGAGAGAAACTAAACTCTCTAAAAAGAAAGATGAAGAATTAAAAAAGTGTAGGAGATGTAAAGGGGGGTCTAAACGTTCCTGCCAGGTGGCTAACACTGTTTCAAAGGCTCTGGGGAGCTTTCCACTTTGGCTTATAAGAGGATATTTTCCTCAACTGTAGTAGTAATCTATGCATTTTAGATGTGATGTGATATATTTAGGGGTGTCAATTTAAGAAATGTAATAAAAAATTAATTAGTCACGCCCCCCTGACTATTCCATAAAATTCACTCTTGGAGTAATACAAGCTTTAAAATCCTCTGTAATGTTCAAGCTCAAGGTCGAGATGCTGAAAAAAACTAAGCATTTGACAAAACGGAAATAAAAATAATAAAAAAAGTATTTAAAAAAAATTCTCCTTAATATCCAAAATACTTTGTGATATCACTGTTTTCAAAAATGTTCAACCTACCTACAGTACATTATTGTTCAAGCATTTGGAGTCGTACGATTTTTTCAATGTTATGTTATGACCACCAAGGCTATATTTATTTGATCAAAACTTAAGTAAAATCTGTAATATTGTGAAATATTATTAAAATTTAAAATTAGAGCTGTCAAACGATTAATTGTGATTAGTCGCATTCCAAAATAAAAGTCTTTAGTCTCATGTGATATATTTTTATTTTCAGATTTCTTTGAAATATAATTTTTAATTCTTGGAAATATAATTTTTTTTGCAACAATGGAAAAGTACTTTCCAAAAATAAAAAAAAAAAAAGTAGTACTATACCCAAACTTTTGATTGACCTCAAACCTAGATATAGTGATCATTCAGAATAATGAATTGCCATTTCACGTAACTAATTCCATTAAAAAAATATAACCAAGTGACTTCCCGGATATATTTCTTACATTTCACATATGAAACGAATAAAAATAAAGATGGGGTCCATGAGCTTAGACACTGACTCACCGTTGTTGATGAGGAAATGACTCGAGAGGCAAACCGAGGCCAACTCCACGGGTGTGTTATGCAGATTTCTGAAGAGGGAACTGCATTTGGAGATGGCTAATCTCAAGGGACAGAAGAAAGAAAGGGACACGACTGCCAAAATGGGTCGTTTCAAGAGACATTTCAGTCTCTAATCCTATGTGACTCGGTTCTTAAACTCATTTTGCGCAAACCTAAGCCCTAAAGATGACAACCAGATATTTACTGTCATAGTGTTGCATGCAAACCTATAAGTCAAATAAGAATGCGATGTTATTTCTAGACGAATACCTCACATTCGCAACTCGAACTCGCAAACTGGAAGGTTTAACAAACTAGACTGAGCAGCGTTTCACTTAACACTCACGAATTTGGCATTTGCATCATCGATAGCTGCATGAGTTATGTCCTCTAATAAAAATATCAAAAGGTATTTTCAGCAGATCTTTTTTCGAAAGAGTTACAGCCCGTGATTTATGACTGCTGATGTTTAAACAGACTAGTCTCCTTTGCCTTGCAGGGGAACGGAGAGAAGGTGTAAAATCCATAGATGCTTTAGTGTTTGCTCCTTGTTAGAGGCGACTCTGCTTTACAGCCAATGAATTTACTGCTGAAATGATTTCAAGTGTTACACAGACTTTGGTTTCAGTCAGACCTTCCACACACTTGAGAGGGATTATGAGTATTTTTAATTGTTCATGAGTATTTAGCATTGGGACTAAGACTACAAATCCATTGGATCTGTGTTTGTGAAACTTTTCACAATCCTAGAGGTTCTTCTGGATGTTAAGTTAGAACTTTGGTTCAGCTTACTTTTTGTAACGAGCAACCAAACTGCTCAGCCAGATCCAACACATCTAACAGCTTGTTATAATGAGTGCATGCTAACCCCCCGAGCACAATGCCTGACCCGCGTGTCAACATGCACATGCAGTAATACACTGTTTCCTTATCGCACACCTACACAACAACAACTCATTTTTCACCATGTGTCAACTCACTTCAAAATGTGCTTGAATTAAGCCATAAGAGCAGGAATTTTATCACGCTCAAACTCACACATGTACACTGCCCAGTAACCCATAGTGAATTTACAACCTCTAAAGGCCAGTGTGGTAACTGGAGCTGGTGTGAATTCCAGGCTTGCACAAATGATTCAAACAGTGACTGATGGTCATCTACATTAGGGTATAGAGAAGAGAGTAACCCACTGGCCCCCATAATTCAGTACATAGTGTGTGGACGACACAATTAAGATACCTCCTCTACCTCTTTCCATCCTTTAATATGAATAATGAAGCTGTAAGAAAGCTGTAGAGTGGAGACAATTGAGCAAGATGATGGAGAGGTTGTGTCCCATAGGTGGTGCGAATCGCGAAACACTCGGAACGCTTGGTAAATGCCCATCAGTCCCTCTGTTTTGTCTACTTACAAATTTTTGTGCCTTTCAAATGTTTCCAATTTGCAATGTTTCCATAATCATGTAGGCTACGTGATTAGCTAAGGACAAAAATTGGAAGGAAAACCAACTAGTATGCTGCTAACGTGTAACTGGGACTGTAACATGGAAAATTAACACTGTGCCTTATAATATGAGAGACTATATGAAAGCACCAAACAAAGAGAGCTCCATTTGCAAACTGAGTTGAATTTTGAACCAAGTATCTTAGTAAAAACACTTAGCAGCATTAGCCCATTTTGCTAACCATAAAGTGCGAGTTATTGAGAGTAGACAAGCATTAAGTTTAAGGCATCAGAAAAATCATATTAGAAAAGCTGACAGAGTAAGATTATGGTGAGCAACAGGAAAATGTGGATTTATTATTACAATATCAGAATGCTAACATAGCACAGCCTGTTTGCGACTCTCAAAACACTTCCTTCTTAAATTTGCATTTAAATGCTTTTCCCGTCCACATACTCTGTGTCCTCAACTCGTTGAGCGCATCTCCCTGCGGAGGTATTGGGTTCCACACAAGTGCTTGGAGCCCAACACACACCTGTCTCGGCTTGCCTGCTGTCCATCAAAGATGTCTAAACATTGGCCGCCTGAACGATAGGCAGATTGAGTCAGCTGGCATGGCTGCCCCAAACAACCTAGAACAAGACCATCCAAACCCGCTGCCGCTTTCCCTAATGCTGTCCTGTCATGTCCAAGCACTGCTAATTGCTAAGAGTCCTCTCCAGTCTGGGCCTCCTCCACTGGCCTGTGAGTCATCTCTCTCGAGCCGATTGAGGCGCCAAGGCCTGAAGGTCCAGGGCCAGCTTTCTGCTCTGGTCCTTTATCAGCGCTTTCAGTGTCTCCGAACTCTGAGCCAAGATTCAGTTTCCAGCCCACTCCTTATCGCAACCCTTTACCACTAACTTCTTCTAGAAGAGCTTTATGTTTTTATTCTTCAGTGCCATGTTTTCAGTTTTCTACTTTTCATAATGTGTATTAATCTGCTTGAGTTTACTCAACAGTTGACCTTATCCATAGCAACGGGAGAATGCCAGCCGTTTTACATCATGCACAAATCTGTTCCCCATTTCGTACAGCTGGAATTCGAGTGAGGCAATGGGGTTGAGGAGCCAAGCAAGGCCGGAGAAGTCAACCTGAAAATGAGACACCCCCACCGCCTTCTAAGGCTCTCAGCACCATGAGAATATACTGACAGGCGCGCAGAAATACAGATTGCTTGAAATGAACATGCGCTGAATGCAATTGCCAACACATGAATGGATCTCGCATGTGCATGCAGATGTGCAGACAGAAGGCGTTTGTGGAACAGAGCTGGCGGTCCAAGAAGCAGCCACGTCACTGCTCAAATGTCGGTTGGGTTGAATTGGCTCCTTTTCAAATCAAAGTCTAAATCTGAAATGAATTGGCTACACCGCACAAGAAGTTGAACTGAAAATTTGACCTGGAATGACCGAGAAGAGAACAGAACAGTTCTGGATCAGAACAGAGAACTGGTTTTCTTTACATACATTTTTCCCATAGGGATTTAAAAAACCGTCTTTGTTAAGGAGATAAGGTCATAAACCAAATCTACCAGTTACGAGGTGAATCACAACACACAAAAAAACTTTGATTTGAAGCAAAAAAGTAATTGACGAGACAAAGGTACGAGAATATGTATTTAACAGCTTCAGTTACCCCTTTTCCACCAAAGCATTTTGAGAGCCAGTTCGGAGCCGGTGTTTGCACGCGAAGCAGTTCTTTGTGTTTCGACAGCCAAAGAACCGGTTCTCGGCCGGGAAAACTTGTTCCAAAGCGGCACCAACTCTTTGCTGGACTAGAACCGTTCTTTTACCACGTCATGCTTACGCCGGGGGCTGGGGCGGGTTTAGATGTGTTCTAAACATCTTTTCTGACCATCGCAAAGCCAGGAGAAACATTTGCAGAAACACGATGGACTCCGCCTTTGTAATTGTTATGCTTTAAGTTGGTGCAAGCGTTTCTATTATTTTTATTGAAAACATTATAAGCAAAGAAGAAAACAGTCACAATATAGAACAAATAAATGGAAAGAAAAAAAAGACACAAGATAGAGGTTCATAACTTATCAGAAAAGATTACATATCAAACGAACAGATTAAAAGACTTACATATTTCAGTTGTTTTTAAAGCCTTCTTGGTACACGAGTTAGAGATAATCCCAAAGTAATGTACTTGCAAGGGTTTCTAGCTAAGATGTATGGCGACGTACACAGTGACGTAACAACGTCGTTCCCTGGGCGCTCTAGTCAGTGGAAAAACAAACAGATTCTGAAAAGGTTCACAAGTTGAACTAACCAGCACCAGTTCCGAACCAGTTCTATTTTGGTGGAAAAGGGGTAAATGAGGGAAAGAACTACAGTCCCATGAAGCATTGCGAATCAATGACAATCAAGTAAAAAATGATGGATAAAAATAAAATTGTTAACTATATAGAAACAATATAATTTACATTTATTCCAAAAAAATTCATATATATATATATATATATATATATATATATATAACTTTTTGAATAGCCAGGTCATCCGGGTACTTTCTGCCAACTCAAAACTGAAAGTTATTGCAATTGTCACAATTTGCTTTTCTCCTTAAAAATTTGTTATATGCCTCAGGTCACCACTACGGTAATCAGCTAGTGCATCTCTATAGTCACAACCAAGAGTCACTTGACTTGCTGTACAATTAGGATTCAGCTCCAAAGCCCCTTTAGGCCGCCTTAAGTAAACCTACAGCTCATGTCTAAAAGGACGTGATCAGCACTGCCTGTCAGGAGAAGTTTCATTTAGCTGCGACTGCCAAAATGCATACGTAACCAGAGCCATTATTCAGCTCTGCTGAGGGATTTTCAGGAGTTAGCAAACGCCACTCCGAATGAAGAAGCTCACCGTTAGGAACACAGAAACATTACGCTTGTTTCTTCGGTTAAAAGGTGTGGGTGTCTTCACAATTGACTTGGCTTTCATCCTCCTTCCTGAAATTTGGCATAGATCTCCTGGCGCTGGCCAGCCAAACCCTGTGCAGTAAAGTGCTAACATTTCATGACAAAGGAGGCTCTGAAACGCTGCCCCCTCTGCCTGCACCTGTCCTGCGTGGGCAAGGGAGGTGAACAGTGAGTACTAAGGTTGAAAGCACTGATTGTGAAGTCTTCAGTGCACGTGTGAATCTTCCCCCTCTGCTTCCAGTTTTTCCTTAAAACTGAGAGGTTAGTAGTTAAAGACAAACAGGTCAAACACAAACAGTGTTTTATCCTTGCTTATTTGCTTGTTTTTTAGGGAAAGCCCAAGTGGTGCATCAGCTAAATGATTTGGGGAACATTTTGGCTTTGGCGATAGCAAATAGCAATTAGCAATCAGCAAAATAGCAATTAGCAATCTCCTTTGTGTCTCGGGTCGAAGGTTTCATGTGACTGAAAAGGCAACATCATACAGCCTGGCTGCAACAAGAATAGCAAACTATAATCTTTGTTACACTTGACACACTCTAGTCTAGAAATTACCCAAAAAAGAAGAAAAAACACAAGATTTGCATATCAAATTTTGCATATTGATTTTAAATATGCATATATATATAATAGACAAAGGATCACAAATATTTAATTATATATATATATATATATATATATATATATATATACACACATTTTGTCAATGATATTTGTAATTATAATTAATAATATTAATTAGGGCTGTCAAACGATTAATCGCATCCAAAATAAAAGTTTGTGTTTACATAATATATGTGCACTGTGTATAATTATATATATATATAAATACACACACATGCTTGTATATATTTAAGAAACATTTTCATGTATGTACTGTATATAGATTTATATATAATTTATATTTTTGTATAATATACATTTTTATATATAAATAATATTTTTTTTCTTAAATATACAAGCATGTATGTGTTTTTATACATACAAAATAATTATACACAGTACACCCACATATATTATGTAAACATAAACTTTTATTTTGGATGCGATTAATCACAATTAATCGTTTGACAGCCCTATTATTAATATATAAAATGCTTAAATTTTGAATTCTATATTATACAAAACAATACACAATATATTTCATATTTTTAACTCTATAATTCCATAACTATAAATAATTTACTTATTTTTTATGATTTCTTTGTTGATGGCAAAAATTACAAGCACAGTTGTATCGTCAGAAACAACAAAAGTTATCAAATCAAAGTGACAATTGGTTGAGGTCAATAGGCAGCACCCCTCCCAGTCCTCATGCATGCTACTTAATTCTAGAAGGCCATGATCACATGATCTCAAGAGGTCCCCTTGAGGAACAACTGTTCTCCCTAGATCCAAAGCTGACCCACAAACAGCTCTAGAAAACTATACTTTAGTGCCAAAGATGATCAAATAGGCTGTACAATATCTTTGGGTATATATATCAAATAGCAGTCTTGCATTTAGATATCTGTGCATGCAAATTCCCAATTGTATACTCTCTAACCCATAGTTGACGCATACACACACACTACTCCTACAAGGCTAAAGGGGTCAAAGATAATTAGCCATGGCCGATCTGTTGCAATTAATACGAGCATACAGCCGGTGTGTTGAAGGGAACGTTTCGACAGCTGACGGGGGACGAAGCAGAAATGAATCACTAGTCGGGTGGGCTCAAGGTGGTAGTGAGTGTGTGTGTGTGAGAGAGGGAAAGGGAGTTTGGGGGGTCATTCAGTGGGGATTAGAGATTTGGGGAGGCAAATGGGCGGAGCGGGAGGCAGCTGCGGAACTCTGTGCCTTTAGAGGCTCTGTTGAGGCACAGAGGGGGAGCTTTGTCCCCTCTGCGAAAAGGCTGGATCTGCTCCAAAAAGAAAGCCACCGCCAACACTCAATACTCTTCTTTGTCATCCCTCACCACCTTCCGTTTTAGAGGAAAGGTGCCCCCCTATTCTACACAATGCAGCTTTCCATTGTCCTAATCTTATGTAAGGGGCTTTTCTTATTTAAGCCCCAAATGTCTCAGCACAAATGCTAAACTGCCCCAAATGCAGGACACAGGCATTAAATGATTTTGCACTTATAACCTCATTATGCAACGGGAGGGCATGCCACAGCAACCGGCAAGCCAGGTGTCATGATGGCGGATCTATAATTAAAGAAATTTGCTGGAGGCTTTTGAGTCTTTTGATTGTGCTTCAGTGAAAAAATGATTATTAATCAAATGGCTTTGTTAACATGGTGGTGTTTGAGTTTTGATTAAAGATTGCCTCGGAATAATTATTCTGTTAATTAAGAGTCAGAATATTTTTTATTAATTATATATTAATTTCAATTTTACTCAGAATTATTTGCATAGTTTATTTATTTTGACAATATCTACATGATTTTAGTTCAGAAATCTAACGAGAACCTTGTTGAATATAGTATTTTTGGTCAAGTAAATTTCAAAAATAATATATATATATATAACATAATATTTACTAACATTTATATATATATATATATTAAAAAATTATTTTTGAAATTTACTTGACCAAAAATACTATATTCAACAAGGTTCTCGTTAGATTTCTGAACTAAAATCATATAGATATTGTCAAAATAAATAAAATACGCAAATAATTCTGAGTAACATTGAGATTATAATGCGTAATGTAATATATACATATATTACATATATACATATACATATATATATATATGTATGTTTGTGTTACGCTTTAATTTGCCAGTGAGAGCAGGAGGAGATCTGCCACCGTTTTTTTTTCCCCATCGCGGGAACTTCAAAATGGAGGTCATGCCATTATGCGATTGGCTGCTGGAGTCTAAGGCCTCTCTACGTGAATGGACTGCAAGAGTATCCATCCTTACTGAGGCTGACTCTCTCTCTCTCTCACTCAGACCACGCATCTGTCTCGCCCTAAGCCCAGAGGCAAACATCGGCACAGAAGCGAGAGACATCTTTGTCGCCTGTCTACCTGCCTTCTGTAGCTGGGGAAACAGAGAAAGACGGCTATAATGATGATGGTAGAGGGGAACCTCTTGCCTCTTGAGCCGTCACTTTAATTCCCATCTCTGAGGCAACCAAGTGTAGAGACTAACAAAGGATGCTTTGTCTCTAAGGGGGGAGTGAGAACCCATAGAGAGGAGGGTGTGTCTGTGACAAAGGGGGATGGGGGGTGTCGGCCCCGTCAGCTCTGCACCAAACCCCAGGAGAGGTCCCACCTTTGTGGGACAGATCCTCTGCACCTTGCGTGCAGTTATAAGACATGAGACTCACAATCTAGACGAGGCTGGAAAATCGAATGCTGTTTTTATATCGTTTAACTGTATTTGAATAATTTAAAGCTTTTGTCTACAATAACAAAGGGGGGACTTGTGTAACAATGTAAAGCAAATAAATATGGTATTAAATTTAAGTATTACACATTTGAGAAGAAAAACAATTTAATTAACAAGCCTTATATATAGTATCACGAAATCAATTCCTGTACTCGTGGCAAAAAATATATCCACTTATCAAAATCGATACACATTTAGATACATTTAAAAATTATTTTGTCCAAAGCGACTCACTTTTACCAAAAGTTGCATGTAAGCTTCTCTCAGCAAAAGTATGGAAATATCCATACACATAAATCTGTTAAGCTCTTGCATTGCTGAGCTTTGAGCATGGGGGGTTGGTTTTTACTGATGAGCTCATCATAAAATGTGCAGCAGATGACAGAGTGAACGCAGCGAGGGAAGAGGATGGCTGTCTCCCACTGACACATTCATCATCTCTACACCACTGACAGGCTCAGACAAAAGCACAGAGACAGGCCCACTTATGTAACACGTCAGGACTCCCACTGACTCCCTGGATGCATTTCTACAAAAAAGGGACTTGTTCGATACAAATATGGTACTACCAATACTAGAGTTTAGAGATACTTACTATTCACTATGATTGATAACTATATAATATAATATAATATTATAACACTTTAATAAACATATTAATATATAAATAAACTATATGGATATATACTATAAATAAATAACATTTATTAGGCTATATATAATTTAAGGTTCTAAAACAATAATAATGCTGAGAATTTCAAAATCAGCAATTAAAAACTGCTATAGTGTTAGAGTAGGTAGTGTTAAACAAATCCAGTCAACTGAGATTTACACGGTGCACAGCACTCTCACTTTTGCCAGTCTCCTATTCACTCTTGGTTTTTGTCTCTGCATCATCACACACACACACACACACTAACACCTCCTCAGGCAGATGGGAGACCAGTCTGCGCGCCTGCACCTCCCCCCATACTTGAGGAGCTGTGTCGTTAACAATGTCAAAAGCTTCTATTGTCGTTATGAGTGTCCCACCACTCCTCTTTGTCCAACACAGTTTAGACCCATCATTGACCATTAAAACAATTAGATATTCAATCACTCCTCCCCCTTCACTGCGTCATTCCCCTCTCAACTTCTTTCCATGTCTGCATGTTTTTGTCCTAGTGTTTCGGAGGGACCAGACATAACTGCACCGTCATAAATATATATCATCCCTTGATGTACTCTGACAGAGACGCAAACACTCACAAATTCGACCCTAATATGAGAGATGACAGGAGTGCCAGGCGGTAAGCTCAGTGTCAGAGGTTATTATATAGACCATGGGAAGGACTTACAGATGGGTCAAACGTTTGGAGGGATATTTTTGGCTCTCAAATCCAAGATCCTCCTTGTCAGAATCCACTTTTCCGCACATCGCCCAAGCATGGGACAGTTATTGAGGTCCTAAGCTCTGTGCCCATAAGCTCTCGCCCACTCGGTGCCTGGTCTAATGATGCACTGTCTGAGGGATGACAGACAGGAACACCGCTCAGACCTACAGGAATGCTGGATTAAAGACTCTCAGATCTACAAAATGGTTTACCGTTATCTCATAACTGGCTTCAGTTTCTAGGACTGACATCAACTCATTTGTTTTTACAGTTTCCATGAGAGACTATTAAAAACAATCCAAACATGTTGCATGATGAGAATGTCTATTATAACAAGCGCTATGCGTAATACTGGCTCAGGACCGCATGCAATCGCTGCCTGTTGGAGGATCTCAATCGGTCAATTTTTTGACCGATTTGATGATTTTAACATATTTTAAACAAAATTTAAGAATTGTTGCTGGAATTCAGAAGGAAAAAAGAAAGATTAAAGTAATAGTTTACGCAAAAATAAAAATTCTGTCATGTTCAAGCCAAACCTGTATAATCATATCAGTAGTAGTCAACCAATATGGTTTTTTTAAGAAATATGCATATATCTTATACCGATATCATATGATATGATTTATATCATATCGGCCATCAGATATAAATACGATATATGATATCACAAGATATAATATAGAGATAGTAAATTACAAATGCTGCAACTAAATGTATTTTTTTTTAACATTATATTTACAAAATTAGAAATAATTTTGAAATAAGAAATAAGATTTACATTTTAGGTGGTAACTTCTTGATTTTATTAAACTAATGGAGAATGTAGAATCTTGTGCGTCTTGTAAGCTCTGTCAAAATAAAAGTCTTCAAGTTCAAGTATTGGGCAATGTGATAAAAAAAAGTAAAATATCGGTCAGCATATCGGTAGGCCACTATATGACTGGCTTCCTTTCTTCTATAACAAGAAAGGAGATATTTTCAAGAACGTATCTGTATTTTTTGACCATAAAATGAACTTCCCAATGTTCATTCAATGATCTTTTTTTGTGTGTTCCTCAGAAGGAATGACATGATGGTAGGCAACTAATGAGTTCTCTTTTTTTTAAGTGTGGGTCTGCAGGTAAGCCTCAGTGTTTCTAAGCCAGTAATGCGAAAGATTGCACTTTAATGTTCTGTTACGCACATCCCCTCTCAACGCTATTGAATAGAGGTGAAAATTATTAAAATGATTTAGTCAGTGTACTTCCTGGGTGGAAGGAGATTGGCTTTGCAAAATTGAAGGGAAGGGACCTGCTATTCTCTTCAGTTCTCATAGTGAATTTTATTCTTTATCCTGTCTATTTGCAGAGGCAGGATCGATCAATAGTATTTGTACTGACGCCTCATAGAGATGCACTAGAGATGGTGGCTGGCCGAGGGGGGGGGGGTGGCTGGAGTAAAGGACACGGCTCCACTCCCATGATGCAAAAATTGATCCCTGGAATAAATTTGCAGTATTCTATTAATGGCAAGTCCCTCTGAGGTTTTTTATTACATCTGAAGGAAAAGCCACACATTACAGTAGCAAAAGTACAACACCCAAGAGGAAAGGGAAATGAAAGAGAGGGGGTAACCAGGAAGATACCTTTGTGAAAAAGGTCTACACATTAGCTTTTCTAAAAATAGTCCTTAAATAACCTACCTTAAAGAATATATTTTTCGGACACTTTATTATTATGTAAAATGCAATAAATATGTATTAGAATTTGAATATATATTAAATGCAGGTAGTTGTATGTCTTGTTTTTAAATATATTTGTAATATTATGGAAAGAAAGAAAGAAAGAAAGAAAGAAAGAAAGAAAGAAAGAAAGAAAGAAAGAAAGAAAGAAAGAAAGAAAGAAAGAAAGAAAGAAAGAAAGAAAGAAAGAAAGAAAGAAAGAAAGTCACATTTTAACAATCTTCCTGATGATCACTGAAAAAGGTCTAGTCATACCTAATTGGAAGTGTCAGCAGGCTAAGTGGGCAACATGCTAATTATATCACAAACGTCCTAGCATCTTCATCATTTTCAAGATCACTGTCTGCGCCATCACTCCCATCATCCCCCTCACTAAGTGTTTCTCTCTATATCGCTCTGTCTATGATGAGACTCGGGTCAAACTGGCTCTGGAAAGCAAGGCTCTTTTGTATAAGACGGTTTGACTGTGTGAGTCTCAGGCACTGGCTGGCACTGAGGGCTAGCGGCCACAGAATATGACGTCACGTGCCTGAATAAGAAAACAAAGCCACAGGGATTATGGGTACCTCGTATCTCCTCCACAGCCCAGATGCCGACTATCCCGCCGCCTCTGACAATGGCTCTTTTACATGCTAAAAACAATTAGCATGTAGGCTACCACATAGCACTAATGGAGTTTACAGACAGGCTGATTAACAAGCACTAAAATGTGTTGAATCATTAATCAGGACGTGCAAGCTTTCAGACATAGCCCTGTTGACATTTTAGGAGTTGACAATTTCAAGTAGCATAGTGAGCAACTAGCATAGTGAGCGACTTCACCTTCTAAACATAACACTCCTCGAGTCTTATCCGTCTTCCACAGGCCAAATCCAAGAAACAAACAAAAGTCACATAATTACTTGTTAAGATTTGCTAATTTAGTAGCAATAAAGGCTAACTCTGTCATAAACCAAGTGTTAGCAATCCCTTACAAAAAGAAAATCTGTGGTGGTATCCACAGTGATGATAATTAGAAAATACTTTGATATATCATGAAACATTGTAAACATAAATGCCCAAAAGCGTAAGTCCTTGCAAATAATATTTATAAATTATACTTTGTTAAGATGTCAAATTAAATATCTTTTATTGTACTTTAAAGTTCACTGATTTTTATGTGGTGATTAGCATACTAAAACACATGTAAAGTACATGATTTTAATTGTAGTGTGTTATTCAATATTACGTTTAAAAGTATTTTAAATGTCTTAATCTTAAAGCAAAAATTATAACAAAAAATACATGACTACATTAAAGTATGTTTTAGTTTACTATAAATACTGGACAGTACACTTTAACCAAATTGCAAAGACAATTGTTTAAAAAATAATTATAAAATTATATCTAAAAATATGCTAATTAAGCAAGTTCTAATCAAGTGTCAAAATGTACTCTTGAACTAATTGCATTAAATTTAAATTTATAAGTGTCTAAAATTTCAAGTGTCTATAAATATTACATTCAGTTTTCACTTTTAATTATTTTAAAGTACATTATTTCCATACTAAGTACTCTTTGTAAAAGAATGCTAAAGTTTACTTCTTTTTCACAAGACGACTCAGCTTGAATTAAACTAAGCAACACTAAGGTCATCGTAAATAAAAATGTGAGTGAATGAGGCTGAAGAAACGGAGCAAAAACAAATAATATAAACACACACAGAAATCAAATTTTTACCCCTAGATTTGTAATATTGCGGCTTTTCATCTTTTGGCCGCAAAGCTTAGGTCTAATCAGATTACACAGCAGAGAAATCAGTAATGTTGATAATGTGTGGGGGAGGGCAGCATGGCTCTCTGGGTATTAAACACTGAAAACTGCAATCATGGTGCTAGATTAGGAGCGAGCTTTAATATTGTGCTACATACTGCTGAAAGGGACAGAGGCTGGATGGGGATCAGTGACTTGGACAGGGAAAAGTCAGAATGTACACACAGTCAGGAAACCTGAGAGGAAGAACGCTAGCCAATCATAAAGAAAAAAAGGATGATGCAACTCTCTGGACTCATATCTGAAAATGCTGTGAGAAAAATCAAGTCTTGTGCGTTAAAATGCGACTTTAAATTCAAAGTATTATTTGAGCAAATAACCCAAAAAGGAAAATTCTGTGATCATTTGTTCACCTTCATGCTGTTTTTTATCTGTGGGTAACAACAGAACGTATGAATAGAACATATTTTGAGGACTGTTTTTAACGTTTTTTGTCCATACAATGAAGGTCAGTGGGGTAAAACATACCATTGGACCCACTGATGTTCTTTGAATGGAATATGGACATATTTTAATAAAATATACTTTTAATGTTCCACAGAAAACGGTCATACGTAGTGGATACTTAGTCTAACATCTCGTTTATGCATTTGCATAAATTTGCATGCTATTTAGTAAAAATGACAACATAATAAATTTAGGGTAACATCATACAAATTGGTACAGTAGTTTACCCAAAAATGAAAATTCCTCATTTGTTCACCATCACGTTGCTCCAAACCTGAATGATTTTCTTTCGTCAATGCAACACAAAAATAGATATTTTTGACCATATTATTAAAGTCAATGGGGTCCAAAACAACATTAGACCCCAACACACAGACATTTTTGAAAATAGTTTATTTTGTATTCCACAGAAGAAAGAAAGTAATTGCGGTTTGGAAAGACACGAGCGTGTGTAAATAATGACAGAATTTTCGTTTATGTGTGGACTAAAACTGTAAAATCCATGTTCTGCCTTTGCATGAATTGCTAACTGATATAAACAACAACATTTGAAACTACATTTAATTTAGCAGTCTTTAGTGGTGTCTATAAGATGGAACAGTGTTCTTTACAGATACAAGGTTGTTGACAAATATGGCTGTTTTCCGATAAATGCAGCAGGAGCTATACTTGGAGCGAAGACAACTAATAAATTCATTCTGCAGAAATAATGGATGCCTCTGGCCAGCTCTGCTTTGTCCAAAATGAAATGCCAGTGGGGCTTCTATCACAGATGATGTCTTCAGAGAAGTGATGTGCTTACTAAAACAGTTTAGTGATTTAGTTATACCGGACACTTCTCTCCTGAAAGGCGAAAGAGTTCCCTCCTTCCCCACCCTGAGAGCAGCACAGCAGGTGGATCTTTTGACTCGCACCCAAGGAAAAGCACAAGCTAATTTCCATACAGATGCCCCCTTCACTGAGGAGGAAGAACCCCCCATTAAGCACTCGAACAACCTAGCACAGCACCGGCAGCAACTTCTCGCCTACGTTCCTCTCCCTTAATTCAGTAGCCATCACAACCCCCCGCTCTAGACATTGGAGCACTCAAGGTTGCCAAAACCAATGAAAAGGGGGGGGTGGGTGGGAGGTGTCTCGCATTTGGCATCTGCCATGGCAGGCCATCGCTCTGTGCTCTACATCCCAAGGCAAAAGGGACAGAGGTGCCCTGTTGGACATGCCAACTATGGGAGGATGAGCAAATCGCACAAAGCCCTTTTAAGTAAGAGCCCAGAAGCCCCCCACCACTTCTCGTTTCCTCTGTCACCCAATCCCTAAAAACATCTGAAAGAATTCCAACACACACAGACACAAAACATCTCTCTTCTTCTCTCTAAATATTAATAGTGCTAGAAAAGGAGCGTTCAAACATTGTATCGGCATTCATTTGAGCACTGAGTCTCTCAGATCATTGTCCTCACTTGATCTGGCACTACGTGCAACCTGAGCTCTGATAAAGGCCATATGGTGTGGCCGCAAGCCCAAAGGTGACAGCACCCCATATGATTCTCATTAGGCACGAGTCGCAGTGACTCTGGGAACGAGGTACCTTTGGTAATGTGTTACTAATAGCATAAATTTTTTTTTTTTTATATTCTTTATTTTTGGTATTTTTCCACAAGCAAGAAAACAACAACAACAAAAAAGGAACAAATGTCTACAAAACACAATCAAAACAAACAAAAAAATTATATAAATAAATAAATAAATTACTCAGTATAGAGAAACACCCACATTGTAAGTGTTGTATGTATACAGACTGTCCCAAAAAGGTTATTCTTTGTTACAATAAAGTATTGAATGACTTGAACCCAAGGGATACATTTTTATACATTTGAAGAATAACAAATATACAATGCCTATATGAGTAAAAAAATAAAATAAAATAAAATAGTAATAATAAAAATAAATAAATAAATAAATAATTTTAAATAAACAAATTGCAACTACTGAAACACATTTAACCCCATTCTTGTAAAGTGTCTGCCCAAGGTCACTAAATCACAACAATCTTTAATTTATTCAATTAACCTAAATCTGGTTGTATATGGGTTGTATAATCAATCCAATCCCTCCATAGAACTGAAAACAACTGGGACTTTAGTCTTAGAGCATAGGTTAGCTTTTCCATTGTTAAGATATCATGCACTATATTCTTCCAGTCTTCAATTGTAGGCAAAGTTGGTTGCAGCCACTTTCTTGTAATAGCTTTCTTGCTTGCTATAGTTAAGATTCTGAACAGGTATTTGTTTGGAAAAGCACTACTAATCGAACCCAAATACAACACCTCAAAACTGAAGGGAATTTGAATCTTAAAAATTATTTCTAAACAAGTATGTATCTCGTACCAATATTGATTAATGGAAGGACAACTCCAAAAAATGTGAAAGTGATTTGCCTTGTCATGCCCACAACTTCTCCAACAATTGGATGATTGTTGCTTAATCTGGGCAGGAGTGGAAAAAAACCTAGAAACACCTTTCCACGCAAACTCTCTCCAGAATAAAGAATGTGTAGTTTTCCATTGTGACTCGCATATACTTTCCCACTCCTCTACCGTAAGACTCAGATTACCTTCTCGCTCCCATCTACTCTTTATGTATAATGTGTCTAACTGCCTAGCTTGTTGTAGCCCACCGTACAGTTTTGAGATTATGTTTTTACAGACATCTGATTGATAGGCTGCAAAAAAAACCTTTAATAACCCATTTTCTGCTTTCCTTAGCACATCTCCTTTAGCATGTTCTAAATAGTGGCGCAGTTGTAGATATCTATAGAAGTCTTGGTTCTCCAGCCCATGACTTCCTTTAAGCATATTAAAGCTCTGGAGATTCCCCTTGTTCATAAATGTACAATAGGCAGTTAAGCCTTTAGTTGTCCACCTTTTGAACCTGTTATCTGTTTTATTAGGAACAAACTCTGTATCATAGGCACACCAGCGCAGCAATACCATAGAATCTTTCACATTACGTAATTTCCCTATCTTCTTCCAAATGTTTAAGGAAACATTTAACCAAGGATTATCTAAAGTTAATACATTATTTACCAGTCTAATATCACCCAAAGCTGCCTGAACTGGAACATCCTGATATATGACACTTTCTATTTCCTTCCATCTAGATTGATATGCTTGATTACATAAATACACCAGGGGTTTGATCTGGGCAGCATAATAATAATCACTCAAACAAGGTAGTGCCATTCCCCCCTTTCCCTTCGATAGCTGTAGTGTTTTAAATCGAATTCTGGGTTTCTTCCCTTTCCAGATAAACCTTGAAAACAATTTATCCCATTCTATGAACTGCTGTACTGGTATATTCACTGGCAGAGACTGGAATAAATATAAAAGTCTCGGTAGAATGTTCATCTTAACTGATTCGACCCTAGAGCTCATGCTTAAAAAGGGGATAAGATTCCATCTAGATATTTCAGTTTTAATTTTTGAAATCAGAGGTGCAAAATTAGCTTGAAATAATCGTGATGTATCTTTTGATAAAATTACTCCCAAATATCTCATTGAAACTGAATCCCAGTTGAGACAAAAACTCCTGGTAATGAAACCAGGTGGCTTATAATTAAATGTGAGAACCTGGGTTTTTTGTATGTTCACCTTATAGCCTGAAAATGAACCATATGTCTCGAGAAGTGACATCAATTCTGGAAAAGACTGGGTTGGCTGTTTTAAGTAAACTAAAATGTCATCTGCAAATGCAGCTACCTTGTGCACTCCTGTCCCCATTTCTATACCTACAATTTTGTCATTTTGCCTAATCCACTGGTTAAGGGGTTCTATGAATAGGACAAATAAAATAGGGCTAATTGGACAGCCCTGACGTGTTCCTCGTTCTAGAGTAATCTGATTAGAAAGATCACCATTCACCTTGATTCTCGCTAGTGGTTTATCATATAGTGCTTGAATCACATTAATAAATGATTGGTGAAACCCAAATCGTTTCATAACCATGAAGAGGTACTTCCACCTAACAGAGTCAAATGCCTTTTCCGCATCTAATCCGACTAATAAAGCTTCAACATTGTGTTTAGTTATATAGCTCATAATATGTAGAGAACGCCTAATATTATCTTGAGTTTGTCTCAGCCTGACAAACCCAGTCTGATCTGGATGAATAAGTTCTGGAATAATTACATCTAATCTTCTAGCCAGAATGGACGTGAATAATTTATAATCTACATTTAAGACACTGATAGGCCTGTAACTTCCACACTCAGTTTTATCTTTACCTTCCTTCGGTATAACTGAAATAATGGCTTCCCTCCAAGAGGGAGGGACCACCCCACCTTTTAATATCCAATTGAAGGTGGCAAGTAACATAGGGGACAATGGCTCTCTAAGGGATTTATACCATTCTGAGATGAATCCATCAGTACCTGGAGACTTATTTACTTTCAACCTCTTAATAGCTATGTTCAACTCCTCTTCCGTTATTTCAGATAATAGTCTCTTGTTATTTTCTGGAGAAATTGTAGGTAGATTCAAAGAATCAAGTATTTTTGTCCCCTGAGAATCTTCATCTATTTTCCTCTGGGAGTATAAATTCTTGTAAAATAATTCAAAATTTTTACGAATTTCATCCAAGCCATTTTCTATTTTTTTGGTAGTAGGATTACGGATCCTGTAGATCGAATTTTCTGCCTGTTGTTTGCGTAATCTATATGCCAAGAGTTTAAAAGATTTGCCACCCACTTCGTAGTACTTTTGTTTAGTAAATATAAACTTTCTCTGTACTTCTTGCATGTACAAATCGTTAATTTCTTCCTGAGTCTTTTTAATCTCTTTTTTCACCTTAGAGTCCAAATTCCTCATGTGTTGTCTTTGTAACTGCTCTAGATGTTCCTGTAATTTATTAAGTTTCGCCTGCCTGGTCTTTTTGAGTAGCGAAGTGATGGCAATAATTTTCCCCCTCATCACCGCTTTACATGCATCCCAGAGGATAGGTGGCGAAACCTCCCCATTGTCATTATTTTCCAAGTATGTGTTAATTTCTGCCTTCATCTGTTCTTTAAGTCCATTTAAAATACTAGCGTTTAATCTCCAGAGCGTAGTCCTTGCTTTGTTATTCAATTCGAAAGTCAAATAGACTGGACTGTGGTCAGAGAGATCTATTGTTCCTATCTCGCAGCTCTTTATCCTGTTTCTGTCTTTACTAAAGATAAAGAAATAGTCAATTCTAGAATAAACTAAATGTGGAGAAGAAAAATGGGAATATACCCGACTAGAGGGATTAAGATACCTCCACACATCTGCAATTCCCAGCTCTTTCATGATCACATTCATTTTCTTACTTATAGGTTTATGTTGACTTGAAAAACTCCCAGAAGAATCTAATCTAGGATTTAACCTAACATTGAAATCCCCTCCACAAATTGTAATCCCCTGTGCTTTAGTAGCCATTAAATCAAATATATTTTTATAAAAAGACCAATCGGATCCTGGAGGAGCATACACATTGAGGAAAGTAACTAGGGAACCCTCTAAATTTCCTGTAATCATGACATATCTACCCTCTTTGTCCGTGATAGTAGATATAGGTTCAAAATTTACTTGTCTTGATATTAATATTGCCACTCCTCTCTTATGGCCATACTAATAGCATAAATTAATAAAGATATAAAGCAATCCAAGTGCTTTAAGTGTGTGCCGTTTAATGATTGGATGGTAGAGTAGAGCAGTAAACAAGAGGAGGTTGATGGGGGTTCCCTTCAAGGCTTTCTGGAATTAGGAGACTTACCCGGGTAGAAGTCTTTGGATTTGGACAGCTTGATGGTGGCCCCTGTCTCTTTCTGTAGCTGGACAATAGTCTGACCACCCTTGCCAATGATGGAGCCTGCGGCGTAACTTGGAATCAGCACCTTTAAGAAATATTCGCCTTCCTCTGGAAAAAAAGAACAAGAAAAAATTAACTCTGCAATGGATTTACCAAAATCTGGCATGTACAATAATAATAAGCAAACAAGAATACAAAACAAACAATCAATTTGCAAGAAAAAAAAAATCTAACATTTACAATACTTACTATAACTATTAATAATAAGAAGAATAGATATTTGCAATAGATTTTAGCATTTTTTAAATATTAATCTGACATTTACAATAATAATAATACATATTTGTAATGGATTTAAACTTTATGTAATCTGACATTTACTTTTAAATTTGAGATTTGAAAAAATGCATTAGCTTAAATTAGGGCTGTCAAACGATTAAAAAGTAAAAAAGTTTGGGTGCACTGTTTATAATTAGTTTATATATATAAATTCACACACATGCTTGTATATATTTAAGAAATATTTTCATGTATATACTGTATATAGATTTATATATAATTTATATTATATATAAATATAAATATTTTATATATAAATAATATTTTTTTTTCTTAAATATACATGCATGTGTGTGTATTTATATATACACAAAATAATTATACACAGTGCAGCCACATATATTATGTAAAAACAAACTTTTATTTTGGATGCGATTAATCATTTGACAGTCCTAGCTTAAATGCATGGAATCAGTTTTGTAGACAAATATAAGTTATGTCTACAACCTAATATTTTAATTAGTTTTGTTTTTTAATGGATGAATTTTTGCAGAGAGAGTGAAGGGAAAGGCCGTCAACAAGTGCCTAGGATACATGGGAACTTCTTTAATAATATATACAGTTTAAAAAGCATCCCAGGTGGCACCTCATGAATTTGGTTGAATGCCCAGAGTGTGCAGAGCTGTAATCTATGCAAAGGGTGGCTACTTTAAAGAAGCTAAAATAAGATTGTTTTGATTTTTGTTTTTTGGCCACTACATAATTCACATGCTCCAATTTGTGCTCCATCATAGATTTAATGACTTTACTGTTATTATTCTGAGATGTAAAATAAAGTAATAAAGAATGAGAAAGTGCATCCAAATTTTAGCTGGTGGTGAATTTTTAAATAGCTTTATTTCCTATGGCCGAAAGCATTGAATTATTATCTAAGAAAAAAAAGAAAGTATGACATAAAGCTCTACCATATGCTGATCAGAAATATCCAACAATTACCAAGTTGGCAAACTGAAGTCCTCATGGTGATAAAATACGGCAGCAAAGAGCAGATTCACATTTTTGCAAGACACTTTAATGCCTGACTTATGAGAAAAAGCACATTTTGCCTAAGTGGCAATCAGACGAGATAGCTATAAATAAAAGTCCAGCTGAAATACTAGACCAGCAAAGAACTACAAGACTACTATAATAAGATCAGTGGACTTAACGAGTTGTAATTAAAGCTGAACCCCGAGTATTAATGCTTAAGTTAAGCAGGGCTTCTAACAGTCAAAAGCAGAACAAAAACCCCAGTGCGGGTCCAAGAAAATTACAACTTATGCAAGTAGGAAAGGGATGAGAGTACATTTTGTTAAACATGTCAATCAAAATGAATGCAAGAGAGGGTGAATTTCAAAAGACGTAGACATTGTAATGTGTAGAAGTAGCCGTTTATAGCAAGTGAAGAGCATGGCACATAAAATATAGCACAAGACATCCTGATTTCCCTTTCCTCTAGAGGAAGGTCAGCAAAGGTTTTCTTGAAAGTGGAGCAGTGGTAGGCCAGTAAAGAGCTTCATCTATTGTTGGGCTCTACCTGGCTGCAGCATATCCAGGTCAGCAGAAGCACAGTACATGGTCCCTACACCGTGACTTTAACATGACATTGTATCCCTCCGCCTGGGCCGCTTGGGTACGCGCTTAATATTCCACCACAATTAATCTGTGTCGGCTCCCAGAAGACGGCCGCTTTAGATTAGATTGTTATTCTGGAGAAGCAGTTTATCTTGTCAAGCTAGGCTGATGGCTAGCCTAAACTACATACTAATACTGATGATTGGGTAAAAATTATATAGACTATGGAGAATTAATCTCAGAGTGCAGCTGGACAAGCAAACAAGCCAACAACAGCAATGGCGGCGGCGGGGATGCGTGGCATGTTTTGGTCGGAGGCCCGACTTAACCGCATCACTGACAAATGACACATGTCTGTAGTTACGTGTGAGCCAAATTAAGAGAAGTGTTAGTGTTCTGTTAACAAGATGGACGTCACAGATCAGATTGTTTTGAGCTGGAAATCATGGAGAGGGTTAGTGTTAACACAGTAGATTTATTTTAAGGTTAAAGACATAGTTCTGTCATTATTAATGTGGACAAATATATAGATGTAAATCATGGCCAAAAACTAAGAATTCATTCCCACGATTTATTAATTAGTTATTATCATTTTTTTTTTTTTTACTGGTATGTCCCCGGAACCCCATAATGGGACCCCGTAACTGATTTTTTAAAATGTATTCCATGGAAGTCAATGGAGTAAATTTGAACAATGTACTGATCTCTCTTTTCCATGTAAATTACAATGAATGGGGACCGGAGATATTTTGAGCTTGAAAAACAATGCAGGTTCTCGATCTGATTAATTAAAAAGATCGTACTGACAGAATTATTCTTTACGATTTTGACATAATTTAAACAAGCAAATTCCATTTTCAATGAACAAGGACTTAAAGGGTTAGTTCACCCAAAAATGAAAATTATGTCGTTCCCAAGCCCGTAAGACCTCCGTTCATCTTCGGAACACAGTTTAAGATATTTTAGATTTAGTTCGAGAGTTTTCTGTCGCTCCATTGAAAATGTATGTACGATATACTGTCCTTGTCCAGAAAGAAAATAAAGACGTCATCAAGGTAGTCCATGTGACATCAGTGGGTTAGTTAAAATGTTTTGAAGCATCGAAAATACATTTTGGTCCAAAAATAACAAAAACTACGACTTTATTCAGCGGTGTATTGTCTTCCGGTTCTGTCGTCAATCCGCGTTCAGTGACGTGACGCTGATGACGTAAGACGCTGATGATATATTATCTGGTGGGTTCGTGTATTTGGGTTCAAATAAATATGACTGGGCAAAAGAATGCGAGTCGTCCTCTGTGTCGAAATCCTTAGACATGTTTGCGAAGATTGTTTTGTTTACAGCATGCGTCTCCCTCAGACTGTAAATGAAGTTTGGGCGCACTGATAACACGTCAGCGGCATCTTATGTCACCAGCGTCACTGATCGCGGGTTGACAACAGAACCGGAAGACAATGCAATGCTGAATAAAGTCTTAGTTTTTTGTTATTTTTGGACCAAAATGTATTTTTGATGCTTCAAAACATTCTAACTAACCCACTGAGGTCACATGGACTACTTTGATGAGGTCTTTATTTCCTTTCTGGACAAGGACAGTAAATACATTTTCAATGGAGAGACAGAAAGCTCTCGGGCTAAAATCTAAAATATCTTAAACTGTGTTCCGAAGATAAACAGAGGTCTTACGGGCTTGGAACGACATGAGTCATTTTGGGTGAACTAACCCTTTAATATCTGTTTCTCACAAAGCTTTTATGACTTCAGTTCAGAAGAATTCAAATATAGTGCACAAGTCATATGGACCATTTTTATGATACTTTCATGGTGTTTTTTTTCTCATTTTGAAACTTGACAAATCACAGTCCTCGTTTATTTTTATTATATTTAACATAGTGGCCTGGAAATTCTTCAAAAATCACATTTTGTGTTCCACTGAAAAAAAAATATGTCATACAGGATTGGAACGACATGAGGCTGAGTAAATGATGTAAAAAATGTATTTTACTTATGGGTGACCTATCCCTTTTAACAGTTGGCAATGGGATGATTTTAACAATGTTTAAGTCTTCTAGAGATAATCCAATTCGAACTGGATGTGTAATGAAGCGGATCTCTAACTAAAGAAGTCTCATATTTAGCCACACTAGTGCTGGATGCCACCAGATTATGAGTTACATAAACAACAAGGGAATAATGGAGGTTTACTGCGACATAAATAAATGTACTCAGAACTAGGCTCATGAACAGCTCTAAATGACAAGTCCAGATTTTTCACTCACATACTAAAAATTGCTGTTGTTTTCACACATTGTGAATAGGCGGCTCAAACTGTGTCTACAGAACACTACAGATACATGCTTTTCTGCAATGACCCAGATTTCTCACAGAGCTAAGACTGTCCTCCTTTTGATTTGGATGAGTCTAAATTTAACCTTGATTAATATGGCGTGGGGTTCATAAATAATGTGTATCATGCATACATAAGTATTCTCTCTTCAAAAAGCATCTAACAAAAGTCTGTCATAAATTGGATCACGGATGCATCCAGACCAGCTATAATTGACATTATCTACTCTAATTAATGTAACACATTAGACACAAGATATTATGTCAAGCATCACATTTTCATAACAATTTTAGGCTGTTTTAAAGGTTACATATTTTACTTTAATTATGAGCAGCAAAATATTCCAAAGCATTGTGGTGGTTATGCAATGAAAGAAAAAAAAATGGAAAAAAAAAGCATTATAGAGTTAAAGGTAGACTCTGGTTTGCAGATAACAAGATCTGTATGTAATTTGGGCAGAAAATTAAACATTACCGTGAAATCCGACAAAATCTGATGAAAATGGAGGATCGTGGATGGCCGGTTGGTTGCATCTCTCTAAAAGAATGTGAATGAGAAAATTAATCTTTGTTGAAATGTCAGATAGAAAAACAAAACAAAGTGAAACATGAGTCTACCTTCAAACCTCCTGCTCTAATTTGTGATCGTGAATGTTGATGTCATGAATGTTAAACATACAAGATGCTATGATCATGAACTTTATAATAATGACTTCTTGGTTTTCAATTATTTTCACTATTATTTGAAATTAAACATGACATGATAACAATGTTCAGTGGCATTGAATTCTACATTGAACTTCAACATTGAATGGCACTGTAAATTCCAGGTTCAATACAAGTTAGACTCAATTAAAACCAGCACTTGAAATTAATTGATTAACTTATGACTCATTTTCTTTAAAAGACACAAAATAGTAAAGAGGGCCAATCTGTAAACATATACTCACTGTTTCAATAGTATAGCCACAAGTAAACAATATACCTGCTAACTAAACTTTTCTTTGTACAGATATATACTTTTTTTTTTTGGTTGTCATGAAATGTCTAAATCCCTAAAATAACTAAAGTTTACAAGAACTCATTTATATTAAGCTTCATGTTTCTGCTTTTGAATTTACTTCACTTTCATTGTAAGTGCCTCATTAATTTTTGCTTCTTTAAAAAAATAATAATTAGTGACCAGTCAATCATAATATATTGCCACATATGCTGTCAATTTAGCTTAACTTGAACTTGGAATATTCCTTTAAACAAGTTTATATCAACCAGAATCATACATCAGAATAAAAGGCATCTACAGCCCAAATTTGAGTTGGATCAAGTATATTTCCACTCGTCAACACAAAAGCCCTGGCTGAGAAAAGTCAGTGGATTACACTACACGCATTTCCGTAGCAGGGAAATGAGTCCCTCCCATTGTGCTACACCGGGAACAAAACAAGAACAAGTTGATATGCTGTTTTCTTACTTCCAGCGTCTTGCATGTATCTAAGATTACACTCACTGTGTCAGAATAATTGATAAAAAAAGCCTAAATTATTTATAATAAACCAATAGGTGTAAACCTATGGTGTAAACACAAATCATTGATTAAGAGACTCCCAAGAGATGTGGTTCAGAATAAGCAACGTCATCTTGAGGATTGAACGTTCCTGAGAGCTTATGTTGGGGGCCTTTCAAAAACAGACACAAAGCAAAGAATATTTTGTCTTATGTTTTCATTTGCTTTTGATTTTTAGTCTTTGACAAATAGATTTATACTGCATTAGATTTCAAATTCATCATTGGGTTAGACAGCATTTTTAAACATCTAATTTTAGTGGAGTGATGAAAGGACCACTTTCCCTGCATGGCTGTCCAAGCAACTGCCTGACCAAAATGGCTTCCGATCTAAACATTGCATACTCCTTGCTTTCTGCTGCACGAGAAAGCGGCATGCTTTGTTCTAACAAGCGCGAAGGCTCGAAGAAATGCTTTCGCATTGCTTCTTTCATTCATCTCATCCATATTCATCTCAGGTCCCGTCCTCCATTCCACGGCAGACAAGCCGAGAGAGGCGAGCAAATCATCCAATGTGGGGCTGCCTTTCACAACGCCCTCCCAAATCCTCGCCATCCTGCATGAGATTTCTTTTTTTCTTTGACGCAGTGCATTAAAGGAAAAACCGAAGCAGCGCCCCCTTCATTTTGAAGTGATCGTACGGTGATCAATAGGCTGAGGGTTGCATTGATAATCAATGACTTGCCGCTATTGATGGAGGACGGGAGAGATAGACTCGGGAAGTAGGAAAAAAACGATTGCCTCGACCCATAATCATGATTCGAGGCGAAACAAAATAACGATGGGGGAGCACAACGCAGCGCACCCTAAATGTATTTTCTGCTGAGCCTATCAAAAAACTGCTGTAGAAAAAACACTTAATTTGAAAACTGGTGGGAGTATTGCATTGTAGGATGTGAGGGAACAAGGTGGGCGACAGCGACGAATCGGTTATTGCTCCCCCGTATAAATGTCTGAATCTTCAAACACAGCTGGCAAATCATGTTTATGTAACAACCCCTTCGAAGACGGATCCTGCGTCTATTTTCTCATCCTGCGGGTAGAAATGCACAAGCGAGAGAATCTAAAAAAGCTACTCACTTGTGCAGCATCCGAAAATGTCTTTATATAGCCTAGTAAAAGCAACACAGGATTGTACATACACACACACTTCCACGTTTTTTCGCGGCCTCAGAGGATCACGGTCCCCTCAACCTTTTGTAAATGGAAGCACTGTCCTGTGCCAGTTCATCCATTTACAAAATTAAAACATTACATCTTATGAGGCAGCTCTGGAACGTGGAGAGAGGCTCTTTGGTTAACTTGAAGTCGAAGCCTTAATGATCAATTGGCAGGAAAATGATTCTTCTTTTTAAGCCAACTGATTTTCATCTTAATGTCTAACTTTCTTTTCAGGCAGCCAATCTTTCGTCTTCTGCCACATCATGATTTAATCCGCTAAAAAAAGTTCAAACAATACGCAAGTCAAACTAAATGTGAAACTAATCCTACGTGTATGAAAACCTTAAATCAACGAGTAAATGTTTAATGAGAGAAAACAAATTAGACTTATTATTGTTGTAGGACTGTTGTTGTTGTCAGTTGGTTCTCCCGTTTTGAGTATGCTAAGCTTAGAAGTATGCTATGCTCAAAAGTATAGTCCAAAAAAGGGTTCAGATTCACTCTAGGCCAAAGATTAACTGCTGGTGTTTAAATATGAACCACAAAGTGGAAACTACGCGTAAATGTCGACTAAACATACAACCATGTTAATACGTGCCAAATGTATCTCTTTTACGTGACAATTTGACTCTTTTAATATAAATATAAATTCCCTTCCACATATTTATCAACATGTCTTACCAACTAAATTAATAAAAAAAAAAAATTTCATCATTTTCCAGTAAGTTAAAAATTATTAACTAATTTATATAAATATATGCAACAATGTCATATTACAACACTAAATAACGTTTTGTAATATTAATTTTAATAAATTTAAATAAATTAAATGAGTATTTTGGTATAAGCTTTTGGTTAATACATTTCCATAGATTTTATACTACGTAACTGGCTAAGGGTTTTAAATATCATTTTATAGAGATTGCAAGGACAAAGAGCAATTTCTTACTGGCGATCTTTGATAGCTAAGCATAACTACACAAAATTGTATATTATTAACAATAGAAATTTCCATTATTCTTCCATGACATTTCAAGATTTTATTAATTTCTTTGGCATTTGCAGGCCTTAATTTCCCTTCAATAGTTGTGAGAACCCCATAGAATAATCTGCCTTGGTAAATAAATTCCAGTGAAGCCTAGATCTCTTAAGCATCAAAGTCTTTTCATTTGAGCAAATGGATCTGCAGGTTATGCCTCCCACGGGTCCAGCATGCTTCTTCTGACTGACAATTCATTACGCTTTCAGCATCGATTCTTTCACATGTGAACATCCGCCAATCACTTCATCTATGCGCCATTATTAACCCTATAACTCTAACTACAAATACTTGTTTCTTTTTTTAAAACCCTTTAAGAGATTCTTGCACTTTCAATGAAAACAAATATTGACCTCAGCCAATCAGTTTAGATATTGTTAATATTGCTAATATCAAAATGCTCTGCCTTAAATGTCCTCAAAGTCGTAAATAAGATGTATAAGATTTCCTGCTTAATGGGGATATAATCGTCACAGATCAGAAAAGCAATGTTTTACACTTTTGACTGCATAACACGAGTGTAGTGCACACAAAACTTCATATGGCATCTGCCGGAATGCATAATAAACAAGCAAGCATGGGTCCAGTGGGCTATAAACAATAGACTACAGTAAAATATTGAAGGATTGAGTGCACATACAAGCACTCTGAAATTTCGAATATCAGTGATGCAGGTGAAGCAAGGAAATGTGAACCAATTTTTGAGAAATATTTTATATTAAATATTGCAATATGGTAATACAATTCATGAATTCTAAAAATTGTAAAATACCTAAATGGTAAAACAATTATTATCACTATATTTGTATTTCTCATTCACATATTAAATTATCGTTTATCAGGCATAATTTGAGTTTTCAGGGCCATTTAATAAAATAATAGAATATATAGATTCAAGGCACCAGAGCAAGGTCATCTGTGGTGATAGAAAGGATGCGTAAACGAGACATGTTTTCTAATGTTTGGGTGCGTGCTCATGATATTAGCCTATATTTAGGATAACACAATCCGTTTATTCCATACATAAGCCTTTAATTTAGGAATACTTGAGGATGTGTTGGGTAAACGACTGTCGTAAGTGCGTAAGTAGACGCAACCACCAATTCAGGGTCACTTAAAATGGACGCGAACTGTAAATATGAATTTAAATCTCAGATGCACGTTTGGTGAAGCATGGCCACGTTAGATGGTGAGATGCTCCGTGGAAATCAAAAATGAATGAATATGCCACGAACGATTTTGCTTTCATCTTTCCCATTGGGACTTACATCAAAGCACTTGTCTTTGGGAACAGTCGCTAATTCATTGCCAAGTGAGTTGCCTATGTAGACAGCAGTTGGCTCTTACCTCCTGTGTTTGTGCGTTTGGTGCTGCTGGCCTCCGTCGGGGTCTCCAGGGGTCTTTTGCGGGAATCGGGGGGATCAGACTCCATGTGCGGCGGTTGATTGTGATGATGCGGATTGGAGAAAATCCCGTTTTGCTGCACTGCCCCACCGGCCATCATTTTTTATAAAGAAGCTTTAGGCTCGCTCTCGTTTCTCCTACACGCGATACGCAGATATGTTGTTTCTGAATGTGAAACCACGATGATGTGAATGTTTGGGGTGCGTCGATCCTCCGTAGCAGCCTAGATACAGAATGTAAGACGCATCGATATCCAGTGGCTCGATTTTGCTCAGGCTGTATTGATAATATTAATAACAAGTGATGTGGGAAACGTCCTCACTCGTGGCTCTGCGATGGCGCTCTCCAGTTGAAAACAATATGAGACCTCAGTGGTCAGCAGAACTCAAAAGATTCACTGCTAAAAATTGGGAAGATGCGCGAATAATAAATAGCAACGGGAAAGGAACAAGAGTCGACAGGGAAAAACAGCGGATCCCGCATGCAGGTGGGCAAACCCCTGCGGATAGAGCTGGACGAGCGCTTGAAGGAGATGCGATGTTTTTGTAGGCTCTGACTCGGAGATGCTGCAGTCTTGCTTTCAGAGCATCTTTGCGCGTTTCTGCTGCTGGAGCGCGGAGCCGCGGGGTGACGTCATGCGAAGCCGAGTGCGCGCCTGTCAAATGTAGGGGAACCAACACGCCCCCTCGAGCTGCGATTGGTCGAGATTTGATTTTCTCCTGCAAAGCGAAGTATATAAATCCTGCTTGTCACATGACAACACAGACAGGAGGAGGAGGTGGTGATGATAAAAATGCGAGAGCATCATTGAAACATAGGCACAGGGTTGTGAAAAAGAAAAGTCGTAGTTCTAAATGCGCAGCTCGTCTCTGTCTAACTTCCAAGAATTGTACCACAGTATATGATTATTATGGTATAATTAGCATATTATTACTATTACTATTATTATTGTTGTCGTTATATATATATATATATATATATATATATATATATATATATGTATATATGTATATATATATAGGCCTAGTTTTAAAAATATATTGTATTTTTATATGATATATTTTAATGTAGTCTTATTATTATTAACAATACCTATTTTCATCATCTTCATTAGAATTATCATCATCATTATTATTTCATTTTAATGTTGTTTTATTACTTTTATTATGTATTATTATATATTATACAATAATATTATTCATTATTTAATTTGACCTTATTATTGTTGTTGTTATCAAAACGTTGTATATGTATAGCCATATATTTGAATATTTACATAGGCCTATGTATTTATATGCATATTTGAATGTAATTTTATTATCATATATTATTAACAATAACTATTCATCATTATTATTATTGACAATAACTATTTATTATTATCATCTTTATTTTATTTTAATGTAGTTTTAATGTATTTTTTATATTTATTTAATTTTACCTTATTATTATCATTAGTATTATTGCAGTATTTGAGCTTTGAAAACTTAGTACCAATGAACAAAATACTAAACTAAAACTGACATCTGTACAATTTTAAGCAACCATTACGATAAAAATAAATAGTTGATAAAAGATGATAAAAAGAAGTAGTTACACAATTTTGGACAACTTTGAATTTTAAATTACTAATAAAAATCACTTTAAATAAAATCCAAAAATTGAGTTTAAATGAATGGATGTTAACTGGATGGACTAAAGGATGTTGTTTAAGCATAGTGCATGCATAATATATAGTCTATATATAATTAGTATATAGTGTGCTCAGTGCCCAGTAAGAGCCTCTGTATCCTCTTGTCACATACTCACACTCCTCCTGTGTCAACACATCAGGGCCGGAGGCGAGCACCTCTCTATATTCCAGATTCGCATCGAGGTGATGCTGCGCTGTCTACTGCATGAACACAAAGAGCCACCTCACGCAATTTCACATTTCTGTGGAAAAACTCAGCAGTGAGCCAGTGTCATCTGAAATACATAGGCCTATGCTGAGTGCGAGTGGAGGTATGTGGCAAACCGATACTGAGACATTTGACTCCTATTTAAAGCAGGAAAATTAGTAAAATGTCTATAAAACAGTTGTGTTCATTTGAGTCTGGCCATCGATGAAATGCAATGTGAAACAGTCAAACTCAGTTGATTTGTTTACTCTAACAGTCACATTCTAGAAAAGCGCATTACTCGGGAAATAAAATGGGTGATTATTTTATTTAAACTATAAAAGCTAGTAATGTGAGAATTAGGATACATGATATTGCTTGAAAATGATGTGCTTCCACGGATCCAGCCGAATACAGATATGGGATTGGGGATGTAGTCAGACTAGAATCACCGAGCAAGTTCACATATCCTACGGTTTATCAGTGTTACATTTAACCGATATAAGGCAAGCAGATGTCACAGAAAGAAAAAAAGAAAAAAAAACTCAGAGGAACCTCATGAGCTGCATTAAGTAAATACAAGCCAAATATATTTAGTTCATTTATTCTACTCTAATCCTTGCAAAATATATGTGTACTTGTTTATTTTCCTTAAGAATAAACTAAATATCTGTATCTCATATGCACCATATATATATATATATATATATACCCAATCTGACAAATAACTTAATAAGTCTATATTTACACACCATGAAACAAGCAAAACAAAAATCCTGTTCTGTTTACCAGCAACTCATTGCACGCAAATGTTAATTTCGGACAGATGGTGGATGCTAAAGCTCTCCATTCCTGTAATATGGGTTTATGAGCTTTCACATAAACCTGTGCAGTTTCCCCCCTCTGTCACACTAGTGAAAGGGTGATATCTCGTCAAGGATGACTTTCAATGCATCAAACCCTCCCCCATCCAATGCACATTGTTTGAAGAGGGGACCCCATCTGCCCCCTTCTCTATGAAGAGCACCCACACTATTGTTTCTGCCACTAACACAGAAAAACCTTAAGAATTAACCAGACTGGGCAACATCTGGCATTAAATTCCACATTTATTTATGAGCAACAACATGGCACTATGCAGGTTTAAAAGGAGACAAGGGTATTTGATAATTCATCTGGCACAAACTAGCTTTTTGGAATCATTATCAAGTTGTTTTTACAAATAAACAACTAATAAACTCAACGTAAATACTGAATTACCCCCTAAACAAAATTAATATCAGCCTCAGCCAGAATAATAAATATGAAATCATTTGTTTGTCGGATTGGGACACACACACGAGTCTCCATCTTGTGGGTGAATTGTGGAAGCAGTCAAAGAGACTGAGAAGAGCTAAGAGCTGCTTCTTTGTCCAGTGTTTGTCTAGTCAGAATGTAAGGTTGCAGAGACGACGAACACACCAACTCTAAATACAGATCGAACAATTCAATTTAATACACATTTTTATTTTGTCCTCAAACACTCTTCACATTTTGATCCACACTATTTACGTGAACTACAACAGCAATGTAGTAATTGTTCCATATCAGTAAAAGCATCCACACTATTTAAAAAAAACAACGTTTTTGGAATTGATAATTAAAGAAGCTATTAAGAAACATTGTATTACTCAAGTCAGTGCAGCTGTGGAGGTTATGCGAGGTTACTGTCCTCTTGTGGCAAAACGAGACACGTTTCATTGTAATTTTCATGTGACAGTAAAATTTACAGCCACAAGAGGGCAGATGCTTCACACCATCTTTTTTTCTGTAAAATGTCTCCTTCGTTTTCATGATTATAATAGTCAAGATTGTAAAAGTATTTGCAGCCTATATATATATATATATATATATATATATATATATATATATATATATATATATATATTAAATATACTATTTAAATATATAGTATATTTAAATATATAAATATAAATATATCATATACTTATATATATATATATATATATATATATATATATATATATATATATATATATATATATATATATATATATATTAAATCAAAAAATACTTTCAGTAAATGTGTTACCATGTAATGGACTTTAACCTTGTTACCTTTGCTTTACTGAAATAAAATTGACTATACTTCAGATTTAAGTGGCACACATCCATATAACAATTCCAAAGTTAAAAGAAGTTAGACTTTCAAGGCAAAGTCTGAAAGGTTTATGGGCAAAGCCATAAAAGAAAGTAGGCTTGTAGTAGTCGGAAAAATACTGAAACATTCATCATTGCATAAGAAAAAAAAGCAAGGACCATGTCAGCATATAATCACAATAATGACACAAACTGGAATTTCAGAGAGGAAAGTTTGAGAATCTGGTTGAAGCTTATTTAATAGCCTATAAAACAAAGCAAGACAAAAATCCAGAATCAAGAGAGAGATCAATAATATCAAAATCACATGAACAAAAACTCCCTAAAGAAAAAGAAAAATGCCTTAAGTACACAAGAACAAACACGTGAACAAGACGAATTTGACAAGCTAAGAGAAAATAATTAAACTATAATTTTTATTATTATTTAAATGTTGTTTTTTAAAGACTACAAAAATTTTACCCCAAACTAGCTAATTCAAAGGTTGCAATATAAAAGTTGCAAAAATAGTTGTGAAACCTACGTCATCAGAAAAAGAAACCATTCCAGACCGGAAGTACCTTTTCAGATTTTGATTACCCATTACGGTAACACTTTATTTGAAGGGGTGTGCATAAGACTGACATGACACTGTCATAAACATGACATAACACCTGTCATGAACATGAAGGAGTCTTTATGAATGTTTATGACTGTTGTCATTAAGTGTCATTTGGTAAATTATGACAGTTTTAATGCAAAGTTGACATTGTTTAAAATGTCTTTGTTATGACAACTTGACATTAACCAAGACAAAAATGTCTTGATTATGACAACTTGACATTAACACAGACAGAAATGTCTTTGTTATGACAACTTGACATTAACCAAGAAATCATAACCTGTCACAAATATGTCATATACAGGTCTAATTATCAAACTTAAAGAAGTTATTTAGCTTTGCGTTAACATTACATTACCCTGTCATATGTGTTTGGTTTTGACTTTGGCCGTCATGACACCATAACTCTGTCATGAATATTTTACTTTTCCTCAAGTAAAGTTGAACACATTGTACTAGTTATAAAGATGTCATTAAGGGTTATTACACTGCCAAATGCTGTCAAACAACAGTGTCATTAATATTTCCCCTTACCTCAAGTAAAGTGGAACACGTTGGACTAGTTATAAAGATGTCAGGTTGACAGGTTATGATTTCTTGGTTAATGTCAAGTTGTCATGGCAAAGACATTTCTGTGTTTGTTAATGTCAAGTTGTCATAATCAAGACATTTTTTGTCTTTGTTAATGTCAAATTGTCGTAAAAAAAGACATTTTTGTCTTTGTTAATGTCAAGTTGTCATAATAAAGACAATAGGCTCTATGCACAACTGCACTACTTCCTGAACTTCAGCCAGCTTCTTGTTTCCTGTATACCATTATTGGACAATTTGATTAATTCAGGTGTGCTTGACCTCAGTAGTCACGGCAACAATAATCAAACACACCTGAATTAATCAATGTGTCCAATAATGCCAGACAGGAAACAAGAAGCTGGCTGAAGTTCAGGAAGTAGTGGAGCTGTGCATAGAGCCTATTTAAACAATGTCAACTTTGCATTAAAAGTGTCATATTTTACCGAATGACACTTAATGACAACAGTCATAAACATTCATAAAGACTCCTTCATGTTCATGACAGGTGTTATGTCATGTTTATGACAGTGTCATGTCAGTCTTATGCACACCCCTTCAAATAAAGTGTTACCAAGATGGTAAAGGTAAAACATTTTTTATATATATATTTACTTGCACGGATTAATTGTTCACCACAAGACTAGTAATATGCGCTAATAAAGTAAATAGGTTCAATTTTGATTTCACGGGGACTTTAACATCTACTCTTGTGTAATGGAAATTTATATATATATATATATATATATATATATATATATAATATATATATATATATATGAAGAGTTCAGATGCAAAAGCCTCTAAGTGCCATTTGAAATTTTCTTCTAGAATGATCATTTTTATCAAGCTTGTATATTTAAGTTCAGTAATTTCACTTAAATGACAATTAATAGGTAATCTTCATTGCCATTAAAGTGAAATTACTGAACTTAAATATACAAGCTTGATAAAAATGATCATTCTAGAAGAAAATTTCAAATGGCATTTAGAGGCTTTTGCATCTGAACTCTTCATATATAAATGTTTGAGTTTGTTATTTTAAGTGGTTTTATTAAGTTAGTCATTTATTTATTTATTTAACTCGCTGACTAATGTTGGAAACGAAGTAAGTAGTTCGTGGAAATTAACCTGGAGTACCACGCATATGCCATGGTTTTCATCTAAATGCATGTGAAGCTCCGAAAAGGAGGGTTTCCCTCAGATGTGGCAACCTTGACAGAAAGACACGCGATTTTACTGGATTTCCTGTTTCCGGAATTCCGCACGGACTGACTGGCTGTCGCCGAATGAAATAAACAAAGACTTACAAATCAGTCTACAACACCTCCTATCCTCACCTGCAAACATGGACACTGGTGCGTATGTGTAAATATTGTCTCTCACTGATCGTTGGTGCGGGATGAGGGCTCAGAGCTTCACAAATGTTGATGTGAATGCTGTAGCATTCTGTGGCTATGCTAGCCAGAGCTGTTTACTACCCTAACGTTACAGCTGAAAGTGACTAAGCAAAGATGTGACTTTAAACTCTTGATGGCTTTTTCTCGAGTTAAATCACTGGAGTGACACTTTGTATGGGTTAAAATGAGTGCTTACGTGTAATTATTTGAAATGGAAAGGTTTGTAGAGTGAAAGATAAGCTAAACACCGGCAAACTCCAGAAACAATAAAGGGAGTCAAACTCCAAGTCAAGAGAGCTGGCTGTAAATCATTTCAGACAGAATCTGATACTGTCATTATGTCTAACCTCTTTTGTGTCCCATGGGGAAAAAGAAAGTCATACAGATTAACTTTTCTTCTCACCATTCATGATTATGCAATTGATTCATTCATGAAAATATTAGTGAATGTTAAGTGGCAGTGTCTCACTCTTTCACTGTCCCTGCTGGACTGTAAACGGTGAGCCCTTGTTTTGTGTTTGTGTCCTTGTTTGTTGCCCAGGCCTGAGTCTGGAGAAAGCATCAGCTTTTGTCAAGCGGTTCCGGTCGGAGCCTCGATATCTGCTTGCCCAGAACGTCTCCACTTGCATTGATCCTTTAGAGGTGTGTCTGCATCGGCAGACAGTCCAGGACACAGTACACATCTTCCAGCACAGCATTCCCACAGAGGGCAAACCTGTCACCAACCAGAAAAACTCAGGTACCAACACTAAAATAAAGTTTTGTACATGAATTGTTCATTTGACATTGTTCAAAAAGATGTAAGCCCACTTGAGAGGGAAGTGTCAGTCATATCAAGTCTAGAAAAAGCTACGTATATCAATTAACTGGAAATAGTAACCGAAAACTTGTTTTTGCATGACGCAAAGTTCAAAACTGCTGCTTAAGAATCACCAAAACAACAAAATTTCTTGGTGCAACACTTTCAAAATACACACACGTACTAGATTTGGAACATGGAAGTAAACTATAGCTGGTTAAACTTTCATAGAAGTACATGGGAGTAATATTTGCATAGCAAATACAGTATTATGTATTCTTTTTGAAGTCCATTATTGCATTTATGTGACTTTCCAAAAGAAGAAGAAGAAAAGTACAGTGATGAATTACAAAAGTCAGAAGAACAATGTCAAATTTACAGTCACTTACTTCCTCAGCGGCTGCATAAAAAACCCCATACAGCAGTGTAGATAACATTTTTTGTCATTTAATACTGGGATAATTTAACACAAAGTGTAGTGTTTTAAATGTATTTTGCATTAAAAAAAAGTTCTAATCATCAAAGAGTGGCATGCTTACAAATTGTGATCAAACTTATGTTCAAATAGAAAACAGATATTTTAAAGCGTAACATTATTTAATAATAATACTGTTTTGATCATAAGCATAAGAGACCTGGTAAGCATAATGTTTCAAAAACATTAAATCAACTCCAAATGTTTTAAATGATATTCTAAGTGTATCTTTTTTGTTAATATAAATGTATTGTATAAAATGAAATACATACATTTACATATATGTACATTGACCTGACCTCACTGTCTATGCTTGTTTTTTTCCCCCCCCATCAGGGAGATGTTGGATCTTCTCATGCCTCAATGTCATGCGTCTTCCATTCATGAAGAAGTTTAACATTGAAGAATTTGAATTCAGTCAGTCTTATCTTTTTTTCTGGGACAAGGTAGGTCAGCGTTACCATTTCTTGTTTGCATCACAAAAACAATATTTAATTTGAGAATTAACGACTTATTTGCACCAGGCTCTAAGGTTATAATTCTGCTGTGTGTTGTTTTTGCTGTGTATCGCCTTCTCTCATTGTGTTAATGCTAAAGGTTCAGTAAATCCTCTTTTTGTGTGAGATGTATTGTTTTCCCTGGATGTTTGTGGCCCACTGTGTCCCCCCTTTGCCCCTTCACCTTGATGGTACACATCCACTGATTTTGTGTATTTCTGTTTTTGTCTCAGGTGGAGAGGTGCTATTATTTTCTGCATGCTTGTGTGGAGACAGCTCAGCGGAAGGAGTCAGTAGATGGCAGATTGGTTCAGTTCCTGCTATCAAATCCTACCAATGATGGTGGACAGTGGGATATGCTGGTTAACCTTATTGGTCAGTTTAGCTCTGTTGCATTGATTGATTTTTTCTGGGGAAGTAATTATTCTCAATTGATAAGTGATCATTGATATCCATATCATTCACTTCATTTCAGACCAAAATTTGTTTAAAAAAAATGAATTGAAATTCTTTACTTTCGATGTGCATTTTAAACTCTTATGTGTTTCTCAGAAAAATACGGTGTCGTCCCTAAGAAGTGCTTCCCGGAGTCTCACAGCTCAGAGGCTTCCCGTAGAATGAACGATATCCTCAATCACAAGGTGGGTTCGAAGTTAAGCTCAACCCTTGAAAGTTACTCTCTGTCAGCAGTGTTGAATCCCCTCAAGCTTTCATGTTGACATTTACCGAATGAGGATTTAGTGGCTGTGTATGAGCTGGTGACTCCATCATAGAAGCACTCTTTGACTCACCGGATGAGCAGAGGAGAATGTCACTGAGGTCACTTCCCTTAGATAATTGAGGACGATGGCAGTTTTGGCCAGTGTGACATTTAATAAAGAACTAAAACAAATGTGAAATAGTGTGCCAGAAAAGATGAATCAAATCCAACCATTCTTATTTAAGTATTATTTATATACTATTGGAATTTTTAATAGTTTTTATGTTTATATTTTCAGTTTTCAAGTGTTCTATGCTTTCGTCCTTTAGTTTTGTTTAAATTATATTTCTGCTTAGCTTTATTTTAATTTTCAGTTTAAGTCATTTTAGTACTTAAACTTATTTTTAATTTGAAGTATTTCTAAGTATTTAAAAGGCAACATTTTTAATTACAATTTGAGTTTTTCCCTCTAATTTGTGTATTTATTACCCAGAATTATTTTTAATAGTTTAGTTAACAATATTGAAGGCAACGCTTCAACTTGAAAAGATTGAAAAAAACAATCCATGACTCAAAAAACGTAATATGAGTTTTGTTATCCGTTGTACCCCTAGAATGGTCTTATATAATTTAGCACGTTCTGTTGCATGTATATATTATCATATTTTTCTTTTGAATCGCTTTTATGATCGGATTTGTTTGTCTGTTGCAGTTGAGGGAATATTGTCTACGGCTGAGGAACATGGTGGCCAGTGAAGCCACTAAAGCTGAGCTGTCTGACACTATAGACACCATGATTGAGGAGGTAAGTTAAATTTCGGAGCTAACCCACCCTCTGTTTTATGACAATGGGATGGTTCATTTTAAAACGAAAATTCTGTCATTATTTGCTCACCTTCATGTTGTTCTAAATGTGCACATCATTAAAGATCCTGGCAATATACTGATTTAAATTAATAATAATTATTTTGGTCAACAAAATCACGTTCACATTTTGGGTGAAATATTTATTTTATACCTGTTGATGGCGCTCTTTCACTGCTGATGAAACCACAGCTTGCGGTTGCCAGACAATATTGCAAGGTTGTTCTTCACAGGCTTGGCTGGCTGCAAACTCTTGTACATTTCACATAAACTGTGAAAATGTATGAGGACTGTCATGTTTACTTTTTATAATTATGGGATTTGCAACTGTTTGTTCCTTATCAGCATTTGCCAGCTCTGAGAACGTCCCTGTCATATCAGCTCTCAGAAACATAAAAGCTTTTCTTAAACACTTTTCCAGAATCAACAAACAGGCAGGCAGTATGATCACAAAATTTATGCGAACTTAAAGGTAAAGGTCTTTTTTCAAAGACTAGCATAAATTACATGAAGTATATATAATAAAGTGCACAATGTAAAATAAATATAGTTTTATAAATTTCACTTTAAAAAAAGAGAGGAAAAAAAAACTTTCTTCTTCAGTACACATGCAATGAGGTCCAACAATCTGAAACAAGTTTAAAGAATTTGAAATATTTAAGATTCTGCAATATTCAAGGTAAGCAAAGAAATGTATAATGCTGCTAATATTGAACAAATAAATAGTCTATTAAATTCTGTATTTCAAAATGTAAGTGATGTACAGTAGTGACGTAAGAACTTGATCTGACAAAACATGGACATCAATAATTAAAATCATTGAATGGTAACCTGAACAATAACGTTGTCAACCTTCTGTGACACAAAATGAGAACATACAAAGGGTGCCCTGGTTTTGTGAATACCTGCGGATGTGAATTTGAACGTATCTTTTATATGTTTGCATGCATTTTTGTGGGTGTGACTGTGAGTGAGGAAAGAGCTAGCTAGACAGAGAGAAAGAACAAGTGCCTGCAGGACTTGATGACAGAATTTTCCACAAACATGATCGCTATCGCCCGGTGCCTGTCGTTGAGTGGCAAAGGCAATCTCAGTGGCATTATTACTATACCTCCACCATCTGTGAAGGGACGACGCACGTCTAAGTTAATATCTCTAAGCTCGTGCTCTGCGTTTCTTTCACAGGACAAACATATGCCCGAGTACGATCTGCTTCCCTGTAAATCTCCTCTCACCCGCTTGTGTGTTCTCCTGTATTTGATGGGATGTTTGTTTGTCCACCTGGTGTTGGTTTGTTGTTTCTGTAACACTTCACTGGCAGAGGAGTTGTTGGGAAGTTGTTTGTGTACTTAACAGGCACGTGGAGGGATGTTGCTTTTATCAAAATGGTGAGTTACAGTGGATGAGATCACATGGTGGGGTAATATAATATATTAATATATTATGTATGTGTACAAAGTTACATAATATGTATGTAATTAAGATTAGATGCTAGTCCAGGATAGATGAAACAAGCATTACGCATGAAATTGGAGCGGTGGTCTTGCACATTGAATTTGTATGAGAGTCATGGGTTCATAATCAACCTCTATCATGTTTCTTTTTCTTTTATCTGTCGTTCCATTCATAATCACTAGTAGATCAAAGGTGTCCTTGTTTAACTGATGTGTTGGCAGTGCTGGACTGGACAGTGTCACTCTTTACTCTATCATGACTGTATCTGACAGATCTCTGTGCAACAGAATACGCCAGTTCTTCTTCTTCAACCAAGTTGAAACCCAGGAGTGGTTTCTTAATTGACATCTTACTTTCCAGAAATGGGACATTAATAGATAGACATGGTTCTTCATTTCCTAGTAGGTTGACTGTGAAAACTGCCCAGCCATTAAATGGGAGGTGTGCGTTTACAGCTTAGACTTTCAGATCAACTTCACAGACAAGAAGCTCCCGAAGCACCCTCACCTCAACACTTGGCAGGTGTTTTTCTTTCAATGCGTGGTCCACCATACTAACTTGCCCACCTGTGTCGAAGAGTGCCCTCATGGTCAAGTTGCATTGGGTCAGTGCCTTGTTGCCGATCAATTTGATTGTTGTGGTTTTTGGTCTTACAAGGATCCAGAATGCGTTCTCCTTGACTCCTGTACCTCACCTTTAGTATCTTTCTTCCTTATTAGTTGGGAATCTTATTATCCCAACTCAAGACATGACAGAACATCCAGATGATTATAGATTTAGTGCTTTTGGTTGAGAAATGTTTTTTTTTTCTTGTAGAAAAAGCTCTACATTTTGCTGTGTCGGGCTCATCTTCCTGGCTTGTAAGCCAGCTGCTCTTCCCTGGTTGTGCCTCTCGGCTCTTCCTGCTGCCCTGTGGCCACCCATCCTCAGACAGGTGTTTCAATATTGACTCGCTGGTTCTGTACTGACGTCAGTGAGCCTCAGCCATTGTTTTGTGCGAGCGGCACTTTTCAACAGGCAAAAAAATAATAAAATACAGGCGCCCGTGTTGTTTGGACGGTCCTGCATGTTTATGTAACCTGCCAAGGAGGAGAGAGGATGTGCGAGCGTGCGATGCAGAGGCTTTTTGTGCGGTTGGTGCATCTGGGTCCAACGCCGGGTCAACAGGGAGGAAAGAGGGCCGGGCGCCGCCGGTATTTACTCTCCCTCTTGGAAGACTGGGTAGAGAAAACAAACTAATGCTAAATGGTTTTCTTTCCAGGATAGGGCCGCAATAGGGTGAGAGAGAACAGAGAAGATTAGTTAGAGTCGAGAAAACATTTTTTTTTAAGAGCATCTAAAGATTACAGTATATTGACATATCTTTGGTTTATTCAACCTTGTGGTCATCCAAAGCCTTCTGTGGAAGCCAAATTATATTTTGTGGATGATTTATAGTGTCAAACTCCCAGTAGGATAAAAAAGCACCACTAAAAGTTGTCATTTTATCATATTTGATTTTTCTTTTAGTTTTTAGGATTTTTTTTTCTTTTTATTTAATTTTATTTACTATAGTTAATTAAGAAAAATGACAAAGATGTCAAAAGGCATGGCTCTGGCCCTTTGGAATAAATTATGAAGTTTTCCTAGAACTTCTAAAAAAAATTAAGCTATTATTCTCCCAATTTTCCCTTTAAAATCTCGTACAGGCCTACACGGTGTTGAAAAAATATCTTATGACTGAACGTCTTACGTGTCCTGATTTGCTTGCATTGTGCTTCTACAGTGGAGTTTTCTGAGTTTGACACTATACATTAAAACACTATACATTCTGCAAAATATCATCTTTTGTGGAACGTAGAAGTAAGAGTAAAGTCCAGACAAATGAAATCTCGCGTATGTGTGTCGATAATGTCGACCAGAAGCAGGCGCATGTTTTTCCTCAATCCACCTACTTGTGTATGCCAAAAGAAAAAAGGCAGGCGCATCTTATCTGTCCATTTTCTTGCCTTCCTGCCTGCACATTTGTGATTGACCAAGAAGTGTGTATTATCAAGGTCAAGTTAATCTTGGCTAAGAGAAATCCGCGTTCCAATATGTAAAGCCGAGGTCGCGGTCAGGAGAGGCCAGGAAATGCCTGGGATTGGAGTAACAAAGGCTAAGTTCTAAGAACTAAAAACAGTTTGAGTTCAGAATAAAGAGTACCATAATCAAACATTAGACGCCTCACACACAGTGTTTGTGTTTTTAGTGCTCATCTCAGCAACATCCAGTCAAAGCCAGAATTTTCTCCTTAATGTGGTTTGTTTTCCCAGGTCTTATTTAAGATATCACATCCATATGCTATCCGTCTTTAGATTTCAAACTTAATGTGCGCTTTCAATCAACCATTTTTGAATTTTGGATGCTTGTTAGATGCCGTAAAGCTTGAGAGCTTCTAAAATGTGCACTAAATTTCAAGTTTGGGATCAGTATGTTCTTTTTATTTATTTGAAAGTTATTAGTAGTTTTATTCTGCAAGGATGCATTACATTGATCAAAAGTGTTGGTAAAGACATTCACAATGTTACATAAAATTTCTTTCTAAACCAATCCTTGTAATAATATTTCACAATATTACTGTTTTTAGCATTGGGGAATCAATCAGAATTATTTTTATCCATGGATGAAATCCATTGATCATGTGAATAGTGACTGTTTTTGATTTCATGTCTTTTTTTCCTCTTTCATTTAATGTGTTCAGGTGTTTCGAGTGGCCAGTGTATGTCTGGGCAGTCCTCCAGACACCATCTGTTGGGAATACCGGGACAAGGACAAGAATTTTCACCGCATGGGCCCTTTAACTCCTCTGGAGTTCTACACACAGCACGTCAAACCACTCTATAATCTCCAGGACAAGGTACAAGCAGCACAGACTACCTCAGATACAGCATTAGTTGCCTTCAGTGTGTTGTAGTCCTCACTCACAGGTTGTGCAATTTCTATGCAGATCTGCCTCGTTAATGACCCTCGGCCCCAAAACCCCTATGGGAAGCTGTACAGTGTGGAGTTTCTGGGCAACATGGTGGGCGGCCGCAAAACACTTTACAACAACCAGCCCATCGAGCTGCTCAAGAAAGCTGCTGCTAATTCCATCAAGAATGGAGAGGTGAAATCAACTATTCGATAGGTTGTTTGAACAACTGGGCCATCCTTGCAAAAGTGTGTGGACTTATTTATTTTAATTAAAAGTGACAGTAAAGAGATGCATACTATAACAGAAGGTTTCAGTTTCCTTTCCACAAAAATGTTATGTAGCACAACTGTTTTCAACATTGGTAGTAATGAGAAATCAGTATATTAACATGATTTCTGAAGGATCATGTCACATTGAAGACTGGAGTAAATTACATATTAAAATAGGACCTATTCTTTTAAATATATTTCACAATATTACTGTTTTTACTATATTTTGAATCAAATAAATGTAGCCTTGGGAAGGAAAAGAGACTAAATTATATTCTTGAAGTTGGTGAATCTTTTACAAAAGAAATGTTTTGATGGTTGTAGTACATTACAAAAAATCACCATCTTTAAAGCACTACTATTGAAAAAAAATATGGGAAAAGAACTCACTAACCAAATAGTATGTTGCTGGACAACTTGATCATTGTCCCATCCTTAGTTCCAATCGCATATTTCCATCTACATGAGACATAATGAGTCTGTTTACACCAAGTTTGATCCCACTAAATGAAAAAAGTATAAATTATTTAGAGAGAGTATCCAGTATTTCCATAGTTATGTGCTGAGGTTTGCATGCCTAAGTGTTTTTTTTTTTTTTGAACAATTTAGAAATCCCATTTCTTTGCAGTTGCACTATCTTGCTCCCTGTCTGGAGTTTTGTTTGAAAGTCTTGTTGTACATGTTTGTCTTGTCAAAATTATTGTTTGGATTTAGGAGAGTGATGCTGTTGTTTAGCTAGGGCTTTAGGATGGTGATTTTAATAACTGAGCAGCTGAAAGTGGATTTTTGTATGTCTGTATTAATTAATGTCTTTCTGGCATCAGGCGGTGTGGTTTGGCTGTGATGTAGGCAAACATTTCCATAGCAAACTGGGCATCAATGACATGAATGTGTGAGTATTGCCTCTTCCTTCAGTTAAATAGTAAGACTTTTTTCTCAATGTGTTTTTGACTAAGGATTCTTTGGATATTTCTGTAGGTTTAACCATGACCTGGTGTTTGGCATCTCAGTGAAAAATCTGTCTAAGGCAGAAAGGTTGATCTATGGAGACTCCATGATGACCCATGCCATGATCCTTACTGCAGTAACTGACAAGGTACTGAGAGAACAGCATGCTCAAAAACCCAACACACTCCGGGATTGGATAGTACAGAAATTTGAAAAAGTTATTTAACGAATAGTATATCTCATGGGTTATTACCCTGCCTGCTCATTAACAGCTCTGACAGTCAGTGACCTGTCTCCTTTTTCAAATAAATGCTGTTATTTAAAACTTTATATTTATCACCCTGAGAAAAAATAATGGTTTTCAACCATTTTTAACATTGATGATGAAGAAATGTTACTTAAATCGGCCCATTTAGTATGTGGCATCCCTCAGGGGTCGATTTTGGGACCGCTTTTATTATCCATATATATTTTTAGATACTTTAAATTCTATTTTTCAGTTTTATTCTCCAGTGGGTTTAGCAAAGAAATCTTCTTTAGACCATGTTGGTGAATGCTATAATGATAATAGCTTTGGCTGACTAATAATTTCCTTCAATTAAATGAGAGTAAAACAGAGGATCTGATTGTGGCCCTTCCACGTCATCTCTATCCATTATGCTAAACCAACCAATAAGACTCTAGTGTGTATGGGATGGTCTTTTACACTCTGTTTCTTCACCTTTGTCCCTGTCCTCAGAATGGGAAGGAGGAATGCTATGAGAAGTGGCGCGTAGAGAACTCGTGGGGAGACGACCGTGGGAATAAAGGTGAGGGGTCGCCATCTGTCTGACGATTACACGTGCTTCCTAATTTACAGATATTTGGCTTTTGACATTGAATAATTCAATTTGCAGCAGGATTATCTCTTCACTCTTCAATGACTTAATTTAACTCTTGTCTGAGAACGCTGGGAGTCGGATATTTGATTTAGCATGGGGTCTGTGCTGGGCCTTTCTGATTTCAGATGTTTATAGCACGCTGTGTGCGCTAGTCTTGTCGGGCACATCTGTAGACCCGCTCACAGCTGGACCCAATGTCCATACCTACTTTCTTATTTAAAACAGACGCTACATCGAGGGGCTGTTTAATTAGCTCTGGCGGCCTGGAGAGAGAAAGAGTGTGTGCACACGCACACATGGCCATTTTCTTTCTGCTTTCTTAGACCTGCATTCCTCAGAAGATTATAAAACATTTTTTGTCCTGCTCGTTTATCGTAAGAAATGATTCCTTGCAGATTGCTTCATCTCTGTATTTAAAAAGTTAAAATGTTGCCTTAAAGATGAAACATGTCCTTTTTTTCCATGTTAAAGTGGTCATTTAATGGTAAATGCACTTTTACAGGTACACAACCATCATATAATGATAAAAATCCATCCAATGTTTTTGTTTTAATCTCCTTATATGTTTTCCACTGTCTCAAATCGAGCTGCTCGTTTTTATGTTAGAGTCAATCCGGTTGGTAACTAAAAATTACCGAAATTGGTACCCAGACTTAGTTGTATCAAAAGGCCCGCAGAACAAAGGGGCGGAGTGAGTGAAGCTCATTATCATTTAAAGGCATATGCACTGAAACAGCGTGCTGAAAACAGAGCTGTTTTTGACAAAATAAAGGTAAAATTCGTGTTTTCTTAAAATACTAATGAGAATTTTTAATAAAAGTATATTACAAAGTTTTCATTTAGACCCTAAACATTCATATTAACTTGTGCAAAAATGGCATTATATGACCCCTTTAAAATACTTTTTCCTTTGGTGAGGAGACAACTAAAAGAAAGTTTTCATTGGATAACTTTCTCAAAGAGTGTGATCGCGTGGCTTTGTTGTGTTTCTAAGGCAAGCATTGCTATTTTTAATTTGACTTTTCTGTCATTCAAAAGTTTGGGGTCAATGAGGATTTCTCAATAATTAATTAATACTATAATACTATAATAAATGCCTAAAATTCAGGTGTGTCATGACAGGAATAAAATTGTAATAATATTTCACAATATTACTGTATTTGTGATCAAGTAAATGCATCCTTGACTTCTTTCAAAAACATAAACATTTTACTGACCCCAAACTTTTGTAGGGTGATATTGAGGAAAGGGTTTGGGGATGTGCAATATTTTGGCCGATACATGCCCAAATATTTTTAGCATTTAAGTTACCTAATGCTAGCTTGGTTAATCTTAAAATAAGAATAAATTAACTGTTGAATTCTTTAGCAAATATCAAAATGAATATTCAGTTTTCATGCTAAATTATATTGTGATGCTGAAATTCACTTGTAGCATTTGAAACCACTGATTTTAGTTTATTATTTTTAATTTAGACAATGTTATCAAATTTTATTTGATAACATTTTAATTTTATTGGAACTCTCTTGCAGTGCCAACACCAACATCCCAGTAGTAGTGCAGAATGTACAAGCTTCTCCTTTGACCCGCTGACTTTCATAGAAACACCTGCCAATGTCTTATAAAACAGCACTCATACAGCACACGGCGTATTAATAATACTTGACAAATAGAACCTAATCACAGCTGTTTATGAACTCAAAAATCACAGCTGCACATAAATCAGGACTTTGTGGTTTTCAAGCAGTATTGTTTGACAGTTAGACGAGAAGGGGAATTTAAAAAATGTGTTGTTGAGGTTGAAGGGGTTAAGGGCTCTCAAATTGGTCATAACAGTTGTTTCCCCTGAAGATTAAACAATAACATGATATACTCAAGGGGGGCGGGTTGGCATATTTGGGGGAATATAGGCTTTCGGCTGTATTTTTGCCTCATTCCTACCTTTTTTTGCCTGTTTACATACTGTGGCACGAACGAGAGTTTGAAGAGGGGTGTTTGTGTAACTGATTTTGACCGAATATTTATAACGTTTTCAGTGGCTCACTGGGGGCCCTGAAGCTTGTAGATTTTATGGGTGTAAAAGTGGAGTGATGGATAGAGAGATAAATATTCTCTCAGATGCTTTATGTCCCCCCATTGCAAATACAAAGACTGCTTGCTTCATAAATAAATGTGATGTTTTGCAGCAAAAATCAGTTTGTTCTTCAGATTTAGAACAATTTGTCACTGCGGCTTGGCACAGGCTCATTAAAAGTCCGAAAATGAAGCTCCAAGTATTTTGGAGGGCAAAAAAAATCACACTTTAATTACCAAAGCATTGAGCTGAGGTACCGATGCACAGAAACTCAAGCTCTACTGCACTATTTGTTCTAGTACTTGTTCTGCTCTGTTTCACTAGGTGTTTTTCTTCCGTTTTATTGCCCAGTTGATGCGTCTTAGTCAACCGGACATGGCTCGAGAGCGAACGCTGTGTAAAATAATCCTTATCGACATTTACTTCCTGCTTTTAGCAGGGGGAAACTTTCCTTATGTCAAGAATGGTTGCTTTCTTTAAGCAATTAAGAAAGGAACTGGCTTTATTGGGAACCACTGTCAGACACATTCTGAATAAAAAAATGTTCAAATGTGTGTGTTTGCTTGTTTTAAAATCAAACCTTGTCAATTTGGAGAGGTGATAACAGACGGGCGATTAAAACAGGGTGTGGCTCTTTCCCTCTGTGAGGAACAATGAAGAACATGCCACACTAATGGGATCAGGATTTCATTTGAGATTTGGTTAAACACTGTTTGCTGTTTAAGTTTTACTCACAAGCCTAATCGGCTTTCAGAGTGTGACGAAAAATCCCGTCTCACGAGGCGTGCACTTAATCGGACATCTCTCTGGCCGGGACTTTATAGTGTCATATATTTCTTAATTACAAGTTTAATTAGCTGACTGAGTTCTGTCCAAACCTAGTTTCTCAAAAGAGCTTTTGCTGCTGCAAATTAAAAAGTGTTTCCCTTCTTTTGCTCCTCTCTTATTTTACCCATTTATCTCTGACTGGCCATGCCTCATCTCTGCCTCTTCCTGCAGGATATCTGATCATGACAGACGAGTGGTTCACCGAGTATGTATATGAGGTGGTGGTGGATAAGAGTTTCATCCCACCTGAAGTGCTGGACGTCATGCAGCAAGACCCCGTCGTCCTCCCGGCCTGGGACCCCATGGGAGCCCTGGCTTAACCACTGGAGCCAAAGGCACCAGTTTTAGCCTGGTCTCCTTGACTCCACCTCCAGCTGGTTTTTAACCCCCCCCCATCATCTCTCACAAAAAGCCTGATCTAGATAAAAAAAAATAAAGTTTTTTTGTCTCTTTTTTATTATCAGTGGAGTCTGAGTGACGAGTCATTTCAATGCGCCGGTATTCCGGAATCTTTCAGATATATTACACTACTGTTCAAAGGATTGAGGTCAGTACGTTTTCTTTTTTAAAATTAAATTTCAGCATTAATAATACGAAATATTTCATATTGGAATGGATTCTGAAAGAGTTGTGGCACTGAAGACTGAAGTAATGATGATCACAGGAATCAATTACACTGATTTTAAAATATATTTAGATAGAAAGTAAAAAAAATATTGCAACAATATTTCACAATGTTACTGTTTTTACTGTATTTTTGAAGCTTAGGTAAGCATAAGAGACTTTCATTTTAAAACAATTTAAAAATCTTACCAAACCCAAACAGTAGTGTATATGTTTTTGAATGGGCATTAATAGAGAAATGCTATGAGTAATTGTTATGTATTAGCCATGACTTACAATTTCCCTACAACAACATCCTAAGTGCAAAGGGTACTGCCAGCAGACGGGATGTCAGACGTGGCTGATTTACGTATCTCTGATATTATATGCTGGAGTTCACATTACAGTGGGTTCACAAAATGTTACATATGAACGCCTTATGTTCTACATTTTAAAGCCTCACATATGCTTAACTTTTTATTCAAGTCTGAGTCAAAAATCAGACAGTTTTAAGGGACATATAATACAGTAGTCAACATTTGAAGTGGATTAAAAAAGTGCATTAAAGTTGTTCTAGACAAGAATGGGTATTGTTCAAAATTCATGTATAACTTTGATGAAAGGTTTTGAACCACTTCAAATGTTGACTACTGTAGATCAATTTGTTATTAACTTGAGCATCTCTGTGTTAAATCTAATTAAGAGGAGTTAATGGCTCTTAATTACACCCACATAGAAAGAAGGAAATAAACATGAAGATATAATGTCATAAACAATCTTTTGTAATCATGCACCTACTCAATATAAACTGTTTCATAGTTGAGTTGAGGACGCATATATATATATATATATATATATATATATATATATATATATATATATATATATATGTGTGTGTGTGTGTATTGATTTAATAATTTATTATTTTTTTACAATTTTATTAAAATTTAAATAATATAATTTAAATAATTTTTAATACATTAACTAGTCTACGTTTTCAGGGCTGTCCACAGTGTCATCACTAAAGTAGAAATGTTATGTAAAATGCAGGCAGGTTGTAAAGTGTTAAAATGTTATAATATACTGAGTATCAAAAACTAAAATTAATTCATCGTCATATCTCTAATATTTTTGTTTATTTTTGAGTGTTTATTCAATATTTTTAGCATTTATTTTGATCTAAGAACACATGTTTTAATTTACTTTTGTTTCATTAGCAATAACAACAAATTTTTATCTTAGAAGACCATTAATATAGGCATTTCCGATATTAAAATTCATTTTTAAAAAGTCACAAACCATGGTCTGTTGAGAATCAGGCTGATGTCCTAATTACAGACCTGCACATTTTGGTACAAATTTCTTAATAATTGTATTTAATTAAATGTATTGTTTTTATTTTGCCAAACCAATTTGTCCTCCGTGTGACTAAGATTTTTCCATTTTTAAATGCCTCAGAACGGCAAAATGTCTCTTTAAGACTCTTAAACTGAATGCCTTCCAACAACGTAAAATGATATTATCAGACTATTTTGCATGGATTTAATACAATTTTTCCACTACCGTGGAGAGATGGTATCTTTTTGAACTTTGCAAAGACTGTGGAAATACCAGGGCCTCACAAAAGATTAAAAAGTGTGGAAGGGGTTTAAAAGACCTCTGAGGAACGGTACCTTTTTGTTGGCCGTTCCATTGAACAATTATGCCTCTGAGTCCTCATCCCAACAAAGAGTGATTCCAAGAACTCTCTTGGTGTTGAAATGGGAAGATACTCTTGACTGGATGATTGTGCCCTTAATTCTTTCACATCCCAATCTGCCACTGTTAGAGGGAAAGTTAAAGGGGAGTGCATTTGTCACAGACACATCCTAAGCTTCTTATTTCTCTCCTTAAAAATCTGTTTCACCTAGTTTAGATACCTCCACCCCACCCCTATGTTCCCCTGCTGCTTTTCAGTTCATTGGACTTGTTGCGGATTATCCTACTAGCTCAGACAGATTGGAAAGACTCTATGTTCTCCACACTGTAAGTGTGTTTGTAATATAGAGAAGTTTGGTTCTTCAAGAAGAGCTGTCTGTGTGTCGCGTAGGCTATGTGTTTGTCTTTGGAGATTTAAAACAGGTTTGTAGCATTTATTACATCTAGCTAAGACTATTGGGAACGATTGAGACACGATATGATCAGAATCTTTCGATGGGCAAGAAAAACTGGATGATATAATGGATCCTCAGCAAATGTTCTTGGTGCTTTACATTATTTATGAGCTTAACAGTGTGTGAGTGCTTAAAAGTGGGGAAAATAGTTTGTATTGGGCCCTCCCACCGTGGACCCTGAGAGATGCTGCAAAAACATCAAATTAGCATGAGCTATAGAACTCAACTTGACATCTGTAAGGTAGGTCACCGTTTTTATATTTTGATGAGTTATTGACTAATATATTACATCTATGATCTACCTTTCATTTGTGAAGATATTTTTTGTACCTGTAAAATAGTCCAGCGGCGTCTCGCAAGTCTACAAACCACGCCCATACTAATTAACACCCTAATAATAATCCTAAAAGCATAATAGCCTTCTTCTACTTCAATTGTTCTTGGTTTTTAAGATTCACTATCGCCACCTAGTAATAAACCATTCAGATTAACCATAGCTAAATTACCAGACGCCGGAGTCGTCCTGTTTGTTTTCGTCAGTTTTTAAAGTAGGCTATTTTAATAATGAAACTCAACAGTAAATTGTATTTTTATAGCAATGCCATGTATTAATTCGATTGTATATTTTTATTTTATGTTTTACAGCTGTTATTTTGGTTATTTCACACTTAATTTACTTTGTTTCACAATTCTTAGTAAATATATGGTCGTCTTAAAAACATTTTATACATTAGATAAAGAAATAAAAAAAAATTTACTTCAAAAGATTGCTTTAGAATCAGATAATGACATCCTAGCTGGTTTCTTCACGGGAGGCGTAACTTGTAGTATGCAGGCGTAATTAGCAGGGGCGTGGTTTGTATTACAGCGGGACGCAGACTGACTGACCCTGCTGGTAAAAACAGCGTGGATTGTTTGCAGATTCACTTCTCTAGAGGACACTGTTTTTCCCCAACACATGTCCAGAGAGCATTTCTTTCAATTCGATAGCAGATAGTGGGAACTCTCAGATCTAGAAAAAAGTAAAAGATTTGACTTTAATTGAATAGTAGCTATGGTAGAAAAATTTCTATATTAGGCTTATTAAACGTCCTGTCTCCTTCTAAGCGTTACCCGTTTGTGCTGTCATCAGCCAGCACCCCTTCTTGATCCCTCTGTCCCGTCTTCTGTGCGTCAATCGGCTACGGACAATCACAAGCATAAGAGATTAAAAGTAAAGGTGCCAACTGTCTTGTTTTCTGCTCAGATTATGGCATACATTGAAACAAAAAGATGTTAGTACGATTTTACGTGGTGATAGCTACAACTACTGGGACAACTTTATTGAACAGGAATATTTATGTGACGCAGTACACTTTTACTTTTAGGACTTGAGACATAGGTATACCCACAAAAAATCACCTTAGAATCATCTGATCAGTATTAGGTCCTCAGTTTGATCATTTTATGTCGATGAAGCACTACATATAGCCTATTGTCTTTTTCTAACGCTTTATTATTGATTTTCATATCACAACTTGTTTCGATTTCCATGGCTCAAAGTGCATTTTGACAGATTGCACGTCGAAAATCACTTTTACTTTCATTTAATGGTGCAGCAAACGGTTAGAAATTCTTCATTTTTTACTTTTTAAAAACAAATCTGCATAAATTACTTCACACTTATAGGACTGGATGCTGCTTGACCTATATGTGTTCGAAAATGCAGATCTTATCATTTTTTTATTGGTTGTGTGTTGGTGTGTGTGTAGTCCTTGAAAACAAAATGTCCCCACAAATATGGAAATATCCTAAATCCTTGTCTGTATGGGTGCTTTTTGAAAATGTAAAAATGCAGAAAGTTTTATGTGATGGGTTTAGTGTAAGAAGGATATAGATTATACAGTTTGTACAGTATAAAAATCATTCTGTCTATGGAAAGTTCCCATGAAACATGAAAACACAACATGCTTGTAGCCTATAGTGCCCGAGGCGATGGCTTTTATTCAAACGTACAATGCATTTGAATAAACTATGCTAAGAAAAGAACAGAAGAACAACTTGCTGTATTTGAAAGGTTCTGCTGATGAAGCTGAAGAGTCAGTTGTGTTGTTGGACATGTCGTTTAATTTTCAAAAGGTAATAGATATGTTTTGTGTCCATCACTAAGTTATGTTATTTCTGGATTGCAGATCATGAACCGAAGGGTAATGTATATTTATCTTTCCCTGTTGATTCAACCCTTATTGTTTACATCTAATGTTACAGCTTAAAAGTCAATGTGGAAACCATGTTGCGTGTTCATATTTATCTCTAAAATCTTGTTTACAATTAGACTCCCAACTGTGTGCGTAATTCACTTATTTGCCATGGCACTTAGAAGATTAATTGACAGACAAGGCCTATATTTTAACTGTTTAGTCTATTTGTACAGTGAGCCTCCCAACAAGATCAGTGTTTGCATGTAATTAAAAAGGCAGTTGAAATTGATACAAAAATTGAGTCAAAAGTCTAGACACGCTTGACTAGATTTTACATTTCTCTTATGTCTACATATATTACATACATATAAATTATATGTGTGTTTGTGTGTTGGACCGGATAATAAAGGAAAAACGGGTAACAAGTGCCCACCATAGAAACTCATTCAATTCATTTTTGTTTTCATAATTTTGATGACTTTACTCTTACTCGAAAATGTAGCCTAATAATAAAATAGTGATGTAGTGGATCAAGTGTATCCAAACTTTCGACCTGCATATGTGTTTTAAACTAATAGGCAGTCCCTCTTAAACCTGACGTCAATTAAGTAAGTCAAATATCTTAGTGGGATTTTGAGAATGTAGGTCAGGGTTCTTTTGACACAAATAAATACTATGTGGATACGCATGTGATGAGGACTGGAGTCCTCCATTCATGCCTTTTGTGTTTTGCATGAACAGATGCTTGGTAGTAGGGGTCATAATTATATCTTTGAGCTTAATTCTTTGTGACTACATCTGAAGTGCCTTAAGGTGACTACCACAAAGCAAGTTTGGTAGTAGAAGAAGACAGAGTGAGAGAGAGAATGAGAGTGAGCAGGCGTGAAGGGGGTGTGTCTTGAGTGCTGGGCTTCCAGGGATGGTTTTGGTCACCACCCTAACACAGACCCCCACAGAACTGCTCAACTGCAGCACGGTAGGGTTGCACTGTGCATGGTGTTTGTGGCTGCGTGTGTGTTTTAATGAAGCAAACTGGGGCGGCAAGTCTTTGCTCGTGTGTGTCTGTACGCGCCTGCATGTGTAACAAGAGGCATTTTGATGTTTCCGTGTATGTTGTTGATTCTTTGTCCAAAGTTTTATGTTGATTTGTGTGGTGCTATGAAACCGTCAAGTTGTACTTCAACAGACATTTTAAGTTCATTAAAATGTGGAAGTCTAGTTCTGCTATAGTGGAGGTTTTTGAAAACCAAGAATTACTCATTTTATTAGGTCTAATGATGCTACAATGGGACTGGAAGTGTTTTATCTCAATATCTAGTGGTCGTAAAACTGTTCTTATTAACTTTATTTCATTTGACGTTTATGTGCATATCAAATGTTTAATAATGAAGATAGAGAAGTAATGGGTTATTTTACACACATCTGGCTTGAGGTCCTGGTAACCGAACAAACTCCTACCACAACAAAGCTGCACTGATCTTGACCTTGCATATTATCTATAATTATGAATTATGAAAAGAACGAAAAAAAATGAGACGGCGTGTCCTAGACACTCAGCATTAAGAGGGTTGATTTAGGGTTTGTAAAAGAGAGACGATTTGTGGGTTGATTTAGTGTGTGCAAAGGAGAGCGGGCGGAAAGTAGCAAAGAGATACAGCTGTAAATAATAAAAATCAGGCGGTTTGCCAATCAGATAATCTTTGTCCAGAAAACCATCCTAGGGTTAGGGTTAAAACTAGTAAATTAGTGTTATGTATTATTTTATTTTGTGACACTTGAATGAGGGGAATGAGTGGAGACATTTCAAAAAAATGAAATTTAGTTCATTAATTTGTCATTATGTTTGAATTAGATGATTGATAGATAGTATGGCATGATATGGCACGATAATTTAACTTTTTTTGCAATTAATCATTCCATTTAAAAAAAAGTGTAATTTTCCAGTATGCGTAGTCATGTTTGACGATCCAACTTTTACATTCAAATTAATTGTATTGCTAAGTTGCCATGCTGGATATGTGCAAACATTTTAACATTTCACTTTTTGTCTGATTTTAATAGTGCGTAACGCTTTCCACCTTCTCCACAGCCCTCATAAAATCATTAATAGCATTTGTCTTTTTTTTTTTTTTCAAAATGTGTTTTAGCGGAACAAATTATTCACTTTGAATAAATAATAAACATTTTTGGCAAGAAAAAAAATATCCCCTGATGGAAACTAAATGAAATGGGTTAGCTGTTTATAATTATAGTAATAGAATGAGGAAAAGGCGAGCAGGGATTTTTTTTCTCCCCCTTTCAATTATTCCTGACATTATTATAATCATCATGTTTTGATGTATTTGTTAATAAGTTCTCACTATGGTCGCTCTGCCCACCTGCCTCACTTCTCCTCAACTTCAACTAGAAATTGCAAACAGCTTTTAGAGAGCGCTAGGCAGAAAGAAATGCAGGTCCTGGAAGCAACTTACTCCAGCTAATTTCAGACATTGAATCACAATTTTATTAAAACGCAATATAATATATTTGTATTGAATAGTGAAGGATTGATTGGTGTTGATCAACAAGTCTTAAACTTGTTTGACCCTTTATTTCTGTCCTTAAATACACATAAAAATAGTTGTAATTACACTGTAAAAAATATTTTCAAGACTTGTTATCACAACGTATATTCTTTTGTCAAATCAACTTAAATAATTTATTTAGCTGAGATAACTTATTATTTTGAGTTTCTGATGATTAAATTAATCTCCTTCATTGTATTAACTCACTTTTTCCAGTTCAATCAACTTAACATTTTATAATTTTTTTTTTTTTAAAGTTAAACCAACAGTATTTTTTTTACAGTGTAGTCTATCTTTTACATGATTTCAACATGTTGTCATGTTTGGTATTACTTAACTCTCACATGTTGAAATGTCTATGTACCAGTGAATTTAAGATCTTCTGAAGAATTAGTGTCAAGGTTGGGTTAAGTGCAAGTTTTTGGTTTATCTGTGTGTAACATCAGGTACAGTCTCTCTTTGTAATTTGAGTATCATAAGTGACAGGCATAGTGAGAATAAATATGTGTTTTGGCATCTCCCTAAAGCCTTAAAGTCGCTGTGGCATGTACATAGTTCACTTTACATTTTACAGCCATGTTTTAAGGGTATATTTATCAAAATCTTCAGAAACCTTGAAAAACAACATATGTTTTTTTTTCTGTCAAAGATGATGTATGACTTCTTAAGAGCACTTATTATGAGAATGACTGGGGTAAATCCATGTCGAATTCCCCTCTTTTTGTTCTGCAGCTGGGCCTGAGCAGTCCTTCCTTGTTTTCCCACCTGAGCTTGTTAAAACATACAGGTTAAAGACCAGTCCCCCTCTCCTTGCTGTCTCCATCCCAGCCCGCTCTGTTCCACACCCAGCCCCTCTTCTCCAGGCTCTCTATCCCCTCATGGGCACGATATCAGCCAGTGCAAGAGGACCACCTTCTCAGCCCTAACAGCAGTCCTCACCATGGAGATGAAACAACCAATGATGATGGATCAAGAGGACGGGGGAAAGCAGGAGAAAGAACAGGAGTCGCAAGAGAACGGCAGGCTGGTCGCGGACAGCGTTGCGGAGAAGGCTCTTAAATCCTGCTCCGGGTCTGGGCAGGTCTCCAACGGTTATCCCAGCACATCCCCACAAAGTCCCAGGGAAGGTGCTGGTGCTGGGACGGACAGGGGCAGCACCCCTGGAACATTCAGGACACTGGTGGTCCAGCAGACCAGCCTGGATCCACCTAGGGAAACCTGGAGCAAAAAGATGGACTTTCTGCTGTCGGTGATCGGGTATGCAGTGGACCTGGGCAATGTGTGGCGCTTTCCCTACATCTGCTACCAAAACGGAGGGGGTAAGGCCAATACGCAATAGCTGCAGGCAACACTGAGACAGATAAGTGTGATGCACTCTAGCGGAGTTACAACACAAATATTGTGTTTCATCCCATTAAAAGAGAGATTTCTGTCTTAAAGACAAGATCAACTAGGTACTGTTTGCTTAAACCTAACAAATAGACAATGGGGAATTCTGCTGTTGTCTCTGCTCTTTGTGCGTTCCAGCTCGCATCTTCAGTGCAAGCAGGCTTTAGTCTCCTTTCATTGAATTTGAAGTAATAAAATCTTTGTAATTTCCTGTTTCGCCATGCAAGGGGAGTGCGTGAGAGATAAAGTGGGCAAGGAGACACTCATCGCGTCCAACGCCAATAATTGTGGCTCTCATGGGTGGGACTTTCTCATATTGTTTAATAATCTGGCTCACTGCTACTCAATCAACGGCTATCTGGCGTTCACGTCAAACGCTCAAGTATAAAGCTTTAATCAAGCACAGATAGAGGGCTTGTCTGAACAGGAACTTTTTGTGTATGTTAGGGCCTTTTATGCTTTTTTTGTAAGTACAATAGTGCTTTCAGGATGTGTTAAGACTAATGCAATGGAACCGTGAAGTTCAAGTTGCACTTCCTGTGTAAATCCATGTGCTTCAGGTGCCTTTCTCCTGCCGTACCTGTTGATGGCTGTCTTTGGTGGTGTGCCTCTGTTCTACATGGAACTGGCTTTGGGCCAGTTTCACCGCAGTGGGTGTATCTCCATCTGGAAACACATTTGCCCCATCTTCAAGGGTAAGAAGGGTTCGCTTCACAAGAATCAGACATCTGAGACGAGGACCCGGGTTAACACTCAGACTGACATGTGGGGGGCTGATAGTACACTCTCCCTTGACATTCTTCTAAACTTCTTACCGATTTCACTCTCTCTTTGTTGATAGCCAGGACTCTGTTATGGAAATTGTCACATTTACTTGGTAAAATGCCAGCTGCTTTAAGAAACCTAATTATATGTAAATGCAACATGGTCGTAAATGTCACCCACTCCCCTAAATCGTAAGCCGCTTGAAATCGAGTTAGATATTTGTTTTGTTTTTTTCTGTTCTTCTCCAGGTATAGGCTTTGCCATCTGCATCATTGCACTTTACATTGCCTTCTACTACAATACCATAATGGCCTGGGCTCTCTACTACCTCCTGTCCTCCTTTCGCACCACACTGCCCTGGACCACCTGCAACAACCGGTGGAACACTCCCAACTGCACCCACTACCTGTCCACCGACTTGAATGTCTCCTGGACCGAAAACTCCATCTCTCCTGCTGAGGAGTTCTATATGTAAGTGCATGTAAATGCAAGTCCAGGTTTAAAGGGATAGAAACTAAGAACTTTACCTTCACCAGGCTTCATGTACCATCAAGAGACTTTTGTGTTTGAAAGAGGAAGATCCTGAAAGATGCAAGGGAGAATGGGTTTTATATCTTCTGCTTTAGGAGAGATTTAGGGACTTTATTTTGTTTTCCATATCCACTTATTCCCACGCCCCTTGACGCTTTGCTCAAATTATGAGTGTAACTTCCGTGAAAGGCTTGCTTTATTTACGGAATTATACGTTTGGTTCCACTTTATTTCGATAGTCCACTTTAGATGTTCTACTAACTCTAGGTAACTTTTCAACTACATGTCAACTCACTCTCATTAGAGTATTAGTAGACTATAGTAGACTGTCAGTAGACTGGTAGGTTATGGTTATGTGTTAGGGTTGGGGTTAGTAGAATAAGTTTAATTGTAGTCGCCAAGATACTTATAGTCAGTAGAATATCTGTTGGAGGACCAACAAAATAAAGTGTTATCAGATAGTAAGCAGACAGTCTACTAATAGTCTAATGACACTTAGTTGACATGTAGTTGGAAATTTACTTATAGTTAGTAGAAGTGGACTATCAAAATAAAGTGTTACCATACATTTTTCTTTTTTTAATGTTTTTTTCTGTACGTTCAGTACAATGAGATGATATTATTCTACTCACGCTTCAACCAAAAGGACATTTAAGAGTGTAAAAGCATCAACAAGGTACTTTCGACAAGATAATATAAATAAATAAACACCAAAAGCAATATTCTTTCCACGGGTTAAATATCAGTAATACATATCTGTATTATGTAACATACGTTGCCTTAATCAAAAATGTTCATTAACTTCAGCATTGCGTAATACTATTTCATAGTGATTTCCGTAATTTTCAGATTCCATTCCAGTGAACTATTAATAGGATATGTTGTAAACTAAATCGGGAAAACAGACCACAGATGTGCTGTATATGTTGTCATTTTGTCATACTATAACAGCGAAATGCAAAGGGAAAAATAAAATTATCAAGAGGAAATGAATGCAGCAACCGAAACAAGCTCTTACCATAGATATTCTTATTGTAACGTCACGTTCCCTAAACTGGAAGTGCCACCCATAATTCAAACGCAGTATGCTCGTCAGGAATAAGGTCATCAGTCCTTTCCTGAAAGATCCACCTTCACTGTAAAGAAAAAGTTGAAGTACAATCAACTTGGATGTACAATCAACCCCTTACATTTTAAGGAGGACAATCAAGTAATTTCAACTTAAATTACATTAACCTGACATAAAAAACAAGTTGAATCTTGTATAACTCATAAAAAAAAGTTGCATGATTAATTTAGACGAGTTAAAGCGATGTAAAAACATACGTTGTCCTAACTTAAGTAAGTCCATGCCATTATAAACTGGTAGCCAACTTCGCTCATGTCCTTAGACGGCAGGTGCTGCAGGTTCATCTGTCACCTGGTCTTCATCAGCTGGGCTGGGTGAGCTGGCAGCTAGCCCTGTGTCTGTTGTTCATCTTCACTGTTGTCTACTTCAGCATCTGGAAGGGGGTCAAGACATCTGGCAAGGTAAGATATACAGAAAACCTCAAGGCAAGGGTAAAAATAGCAACCTTGACTTTAGATTGTTCTTCAACAGTTGCACCCTTTGTTTAGCAGTTTCTTCATGACTCTCTCTGGTAGGTAGTGTGGGTGACGGCTACCTTTCCATACCTGGTGTTGCTGATCCTGTTGGTGAGAGGGGCCACCCTGCCTGGAGCATGGAGAGGAGTGATCTTCTTCCTGAAACCTGATTGGAGCAAACTTCTAACCACTTCAGTGAGTGGAAACTAATTCAACCATTTTGAATACTAAGATATTGCACAATCTGTGTCTGTCTTCCCCCTAAACACATACTACTTATCATCTGTCAGATATGATATGGATGAATGAAGATATTTACAGACAAATCACTCTATCTGTGATTTTTCAGGTTTGGCTTGATGCAGCTGCACAGATCTTCTTCTCTCTGGGTCCAGGCTTTGGTGTTCTCCTGGCCTTTGCCAGCTACAATCCTTTTCATAACAACTGCTACAAGTACCTCACATTCATACCGTCATTTTCTATTGTATTATTGAAATTCTACACTAACACAGGTCACTAAATACGTCATCACGTCAGGTTGAATGATTCCGACCAAGGCACTGCTTGTCAGAAGCCTATCTCTATTTATAATTAGGATGTCAGGAACTGTTGAGGTCACCAATCTGAGGTTTTTGGCTCCAGTATGTCTGCAGATGGTCATTTCACCTCTCGTTCGTGCCAGTAAAAGTGTATTGAAACATAAACATACACACACACACACAGATACACCGCTTCTTCAAAGTTGGAGTTGGTTGAGTTCTAGCTCTGACCAGGAAACTCTCCAAAAACACACTGATAAGATATTTTTTTCTCTCAGGAAGAGGTCAAGACAATGTTTGTCATTATTCTCTTATGACTAAAGAAACATAGGCTAACAGGGTCAGCTAGAAGAGTAAATATAGGTTTTAAAGGGATACTCCACTTTTTTTGGAAATAGCCTCATTTTACAACTCCCCCAGAGTTAAACAGTTGGATTTTACCGTTTTCAAATCCATTCAGCCGATTTTCTGATATTTAGAAGAATATCAGTAACCAGACAGTTTCTGGTCTCATTGACTTCCATAGTAGAAAAAAAATACTATGGAAGTCAATGAGACCAGAAACTGTCTGTTAACTAATATTCTTCTAAATATCAGAAAATCGGCTGAATACATTCAAAAACGGTAAAACTCAACTGTTTAACTCTGGGGGAGTGGTAAAATGAGCCTATTTCCAAAAAAAAGTGGAGTATCCCTTTAACGGGTATTAGGTGTTTCTTTCATAAACACAAAGAGAAAGTGAACAGTGAACAGACATTCCCTTAAACCATTTTTATTCCCCCTGCAACTTGTTGCATGTTTCTATGCAGGTTTATATAAAGCCACAACACATTTTTGTAATCACCACTCAGATTTTCTTATTTTTTTCCAGAACCCAGCAAACACAGAACGTTCCCCTAACGTTCCCGAATGGTCCCATGAGGTTATTTTTTTTGGGAACCAAACAAGAACGTTATAGGAATGTTCCATGTAGGTTATTTTTAGGTTCCATTTTTTATAACGCAAGGAGAATGTTCCGGGAACGTTCCCTTAACCTCAAGGGAAAGTTCTAGGAACGTTCTGGGAACCAAAAACAAACGTTCCCAGAACCTAAATTTGTTTGCTTGGAAATTCCTTATTTGTCCCTTCTTTTAGCTCACATCTTTATATCTCTCTTTGATTTTCAGAGATGCATTGATCACAAGCTCAGTGAACTGTTTGACCAGTTTCCTGTCAGGCTTTGTGATCTTCACAGTGCTAGGCTACATGGCAGAGATGCGCCATCAAGGCGTGGAGACTGTAGCTAAGGATGCTGGTGAGCACCACGTTTACTTTACGCTTGCTCCCATTTCCATTCAAATAAGTACGAATTAGAGAATTTTTGATTATTTAAACCATAACACCAAATAAATCATTGAAAGTTGATGAGAAGCCGTTAACATTGAAATTACATTTGATGGACCTGTGCTGATTGAATGCATGTGTTCGAAGGTCCCAGTCTGCTCTTCATCATCTATGCTGAGGCTATTGCCAATATGCCTGCTGCTACGTTCTTCGCCATCATATTCTTCCTCATGATAATTATGCTGGGGCTGGATAGCACGGTCGGTCTTTCTTTCTTTCGAGACAGTTCTCTCTTAATGAATGAGCTTTTTTCCCTGTTTACTCAGCTTATTGTCTCTGAATTTAGTATGATGTATTGTCCTCAGTGTTTCATTACATTAGATCTTTAGTGCGCATATTTAACCCATTCCTGTCCTTATAGTGATCACACTCACAATGAAGTCATGTTAGGCATGGCTTATTACAGTCTGCTAATTGAATAACTCTATATGTAGTCTAATTTTCTTTCATTATAATGTTTGTCCCTGTCAAAAACCACTGAGTTAGGGCTATATTCAAAGTAAGGAGCATTATTTGGATTAATGCCTGTACAGGATCAATGGGTCCTTGACCTACTTTTCTATCATCCCCTGCTTTTCTTGCTTTTTACTACAGTTTGCTGGTCTGGAAGGTGTAATTACAGCCATGTTGGACGAGTTCCCCCACCTGTTGGTGAAAAGAAGAGAATGGTTTGTTCTCGGCCTGGTGTGTGTCTGTTATTTGGGCGCCCTCTCGACTCTCACATACGTGAGTCTGACAGCACATCTAACAAAGCTTGCTTTGCATTGGAGGTCTTTAAACATTGTCCAGAGACCAAACTTGGAATTTTACCAAAACAACATTGTCATTTTCCTAAGTGTGCACATTCGTTATTCCTTTTAATACTGGCCCAATGTGTTTGTAGGGAGGTGCGTTTGTTGTTAAACTATTTGAGGAGTATGCCACGGGCCCTGCTGTTATCACTGTAGTCTTCCTCGAGGTCATTGCTGTTTCCTGGTTCTATGGTAGGTATTGAATTCCAGCTAAATCATTCAAAACATCCCTTTAATTCATTTTGATATGTTCCGCTGGTCTAATTCAGTGTCGGTTTGACGCAACCTGAGCAAACAAACTCTTACGTAGTTTCTTAATGAATTGTCTAGACAAGATCATCCCTAGAGGCTTTAAAGCTGGAGCCAGAAATGTATATTTTTGACATGTCACAAGTTTTGTATTACAGTTCCTCAACTCTCTCATTCTCAAGCATTGCTGTTAAACCTCCTAGCATTTGTATTTCTTAGTTTTGGACTGTGTACCCTTTCCTCTGAGAGTCTATGAAAATCTCATTTTAGTCACTGCTACAGGGAGAGAGAAGTCATAATGTTAAACTATAAAATTGTTTAGTCATTCTACCACTTTATTCTCTGCTGTTGTCCATCTGTTCTTTCTTATCCACCTACAAGTCTCAAAATGTTATCATGCACTTGAATAGTTTCGTAATCCGATATGCCTCTTCAGGCAATTTGCACTTAATTTGTTTATAAAATACTTGCAGGGACGACACGTTTCTGCAACGACGTGCAGCTGATGCTTGGCTTTGCCCCTGGTATTTTCTGGAGGGTCTGCTGGGTAGCCATCTGTCCCTGCTTCCTATTGGTCAGTCCATTACATAACATTTATGCTTCTGGGGACTTGCCTAAGCAACTTATATTGCTTTCAGTGAATACATTGTATCAGTTTATGCATTCCCTAGGTTTCACACCCATGATTTTGGCATATGCTACGCTGCTGGGGCTATACATCCAGTCCAGAAAGTGCTTTCACTTACAAATACATTAAAATAGATTCTTGGCCCAAAACATCATTATTTGTATACTGTCATTATCTACTCACCCTCATGTCATTCCAAACATGTATGACTTGAAGATTTTTTGTTGTTGTTAAGGATTTCTTTCAACTGTTTTTGCCCTTACAATGAAAGTCAATAAGGTCCAAAATAGAAAAAAAGGTAAGTCATACATGTTTGGGCCGACATGAGAGTGAGAAAATGATAACAGATCCCAGCCTGTCAGATATGCAAATACTGTTTTGGAAAGAATAACTTTTTTTTTTCTTTTTTCCTCATGCCTGTAGTTCATTATTGTGAGTTTCCTGGCATTCCCTCCCGAGGTGAAGCTGTTTGACTACCTCTACCCTTTCTGGACCACGGTGCTCGGCTACTGCATTGGAGTCTCCTCCTTCATCTGTGTGCCTTCCTACATGGTCTACTATCTGATCACCACCAAAGGAACCTTCAAACAGGTGAGCCTAGACAGACTAGACCGTAAATGGTCTGATCACGTAAGGTTTAAACACATTACAGCAGCACAAACCCAATTATGCTGCAATGCATCTGTACACTTTCCCTGTTTGAGGCGTGAAGATAGACATCAAAGGGCCTCATGGCTGTCAGTCACTACATACAGTGACTTTGAGAGTGTGTTTAGTCACAGGATGTGTGTTCGGCAGATGGTGAAAAATGACACAAGGTTAATCTTTGTTGCTTCTGTGCTATAACTACCAGAGCTTTTAGCATGTCAGGTTTTGGGTGATTAATTATGTGTCTCACAGTGGAGAGTTTTAGCCTCCAGCTGTTCACTATTTAACTGCTAAAGAACTGCAACGCATCACTTAGTGCGTTGTGAAATCCTTTCATTTATAAGCAGTCTCATTTCTTTGAAGTTGAGCTGTTACTGTCTTCACTCGCTGTAGCTTAAATGTTTCGACAGTTCATGATGTAAAACCTTTGTGCCACTCTCACTGCTTACCCCCATAGCGTCTGCTAAAAAGCATAACCCCTGAGGCTTCGGGGTCCAGCGGCCCTCAGAGAGACACAATTGTCATCACCAATGCCGTGTGACACATATCGTCCTCTGCTGGACATATAGCACAAACACGGCGGGCCCGTGGCTCCTGTAAGGGCCCCGGCCGACCTCCCTTCACACCTCACCCCAGAGGAGTCTTCTACCTGCCTGTATTGTGTGGCGGTGGGGCCAGGCCTCCGAATACAGCCGTTGTTTATTGTATTCTTGCCGTCCATGTGTTACCAGTCATCGCTCATATGACTTATTGACCGACGTGGAAAGTTCTTGCGATTGTGTTTTTTTTTTGTCCATTGTTCATTTTATATATATATTTAATCCCTTGACGCCTGAATTTATTTACAATTATATTAAAAAAAACAGGCATTGGGGGAATACATACGCTATCTCGCCTGCCGTTTGAATGGAAGGGGTTTGACAGTCGGGGTTAAGGGGATATATATATGTGTGTGTGTGTGTGTAGCTCATGACTATATGTACACTACCATTCAAAAGTTTGGGGTCAGTAGGATTTTTTTTTTCTTTGAAAGATAATCAGTACTTTTATTCAGCAAGGGTGCATTAACCGAATCAAAGGTGACAGTTAAAGACTTTTACATTGTTGCAAACAAATTCTGTTTCATATAAATGCTTTTTTTTTATCTTTCTATTCATCATAGAAACCTGGGAAAAGTATATCATGGTTTCCACAAAAATACTGTGCAGCACAACTGTTTTTTCAACATTGATAATATTAAGAATATTTTTCTTTAGGATCAAATCATCATATTATAATGATTTTCTGAAGGATCATGTGACACTGAAGACTCCAGTAATCATTTCTTAAAATAGAAAGCAGTTTTTTTAAATTGTAATATTTTTTTTTACCAAATAAATGCTGACTTGGTGAGCATAAAATACTTAAAAACTAAAAATATCTTACTGCTCCCAAACTTTTGAACGCTGGTATATCTGTTCAGTGAAGTTTGGGATATGAACAGGAATGGACGCACAAATGGTTCAATTTACTTTATGAAGATATAACATAAATATATATATATATATATATATATTGTTTTTCTACAATCATTTGTTTTTAAAATACTAACTAAATACATAAAGATAGCTATATTATGGTTTTGTGACCAATTTCAGGTATATTTTACATGTACACACATTTATATAAGTCCATATTCTTTATTGTTATTACAGGAATTTGTACAGTAAGTATGACTTCAATGAATCTGTTTTTGGTTTAGAGACTGAATCCATCATTAATTATGGATATATTGTCTTTTTTTCTTTAAATTTTTTTTTTCCTTTCAGGTGTGGTAAGGTTACAGTTGTAGGTTTAAAATGACAGAAGCAAGAGCCCAAATAATTTTTTTGTTGTTTTTTGCACAGGTGTGTTTGGGTGTGTGTGTGTGTGTGTGTGATTGAGTGTGTTTATGTGTGTGTCTTTGTCCACCAATCCCGTATACAGTATGTAACAGTTATCAAGTGTTTAGCCTACTTTTGGTGGATATGTACCAACTGTTCGACATATGTATATTTATTTGTGGCGCATTTCAATTCACATAATGCTTATTTTGTATATTTACAACTGGAACTCTTTGTCTGCCTATACCAGTTTCTATTTACATGTAGCATTTCCAAGGATGGGACCAAAATATTCAGGACTGGGGAAACCAAATGTATAAGTCTTGAGACTCGGTTATTGAAAAACATGTATTGATCGACCACTAGCATGCTCCTCAATATCAACAGGGGGCTCTGAGCATTTCTTTTTTTTTTTACATATTACTTTATGTGTGTTAAAGAAAGTAGCAGAAACCAAAAACTAATATGCTTGTTTCAAACGCTTCAGCCTTGATTCTTTTTTTTAATGAGAAAAAAAAGGTGTGACTGGACATCTAAGTATGTGTATGTGTAATTTGTGAGTCTTGCTGTTTGTGCGGTCCGACGTTCTGTTACTCGTTGATTTCGTGGAGTGGGAAAAATGCGAGGAAGTCGATTTCTCTGTCGAACTGACGTGTGAGTTGTACATTGAGGTAGAAAAGTAATAAGCCATGGTCAGTTACGTCAGTGAGTGTGTGTGCATCCCGTAGACGTGAGTCTATATTGTGCATCTGTGTGTGTGTGTGTGGGTGTGTGTGCTTCAGTCCAGTGCTGACTTTTCCTCTTCTTTCTCAACAGAATTTAATATTCTGTCTATCGAAGTATTGAAAATCTATAGTACTAACTATGATCTATGTATGTCTCCAAGACTGTTCAGAGAAATTATGTATAGGACAAAGACATATATGAATTATTAAGAGATATAAAATAAAGGTATATGTATAATGGATGTGTGTCTTTATTGTGTTTATCATATAAATATGGAGGTATTTGGCTCTTTCAAAGTACAGAATTTGAAAAAAAAATACATTTTTCAAAAAAATTAATAAAGTAAAATAATTTTTTATCATTTCTTTTAAAACGTTTTTTTTTTTTCCTATTTGTCTTTTCTTATTAAATATTTAACCAGTAAATCATAAATATACAGTTCAAAAGTTTGGGGTCAGTAAGATGTTTTTAAATAAATTAAAGCTTATATTTAGCGAGGATCCATTAAAACGGTCAAAAGTGACAGTAAAGGCATTAATAATGTTTACAAAATGTTAAACTTTCAAAAATTGCTGTGTTTTAACTTTCTAATTATCAAAAAAAAATCAACTCAACTGTATTCAACATAATAATAATAATAATAATAAAATGTTCTTTCTAAAGGATCATGTGACACTGAAGACTGGAATAATGATGCTGACAATTCAGCTTCGCGATCACAGGAATATTTTACATTTCATTTTTATTTTAACCTAATTAAAAATATATATTAAAATGTATAAAGGATAATTAAAATAATTTCACAATGACTTTTTACTGTGTTTTTTAACTGTGTTTCTGAATAAATAAATGCAGCCATAAGAGAATTCAAAAATCTTACTGACCCCCACACATTTTTCAACAGTATTGGTCATGAAAATTATGACAGAACATAAAATAAAAAATATAACTCATTAAAATTCTTTGACAACAATTGATTGCAGCTGAATCACGTCTAACTTCCTTGAACTAATTCTTGATTCACTCTATCCACTCTATCTTTGGAAAACCCACTTATCCCACACTCCACCCTGAGAGCCTGTTATCGGGTGGGTTTGGACACAGATAAATTAGGTTTTGCTCACAGACATTCTAAGGAGAAGATTGCACACATATACACACTTCTACTCTCCACCACAAGTCACAGAGGACAGAGCTATCAGTCATCTTCCTCATTCCCTAGAGGAGACACTCCACACAGTGAACCACAAGAACATTTTCTGCTTTTAGAGATACATTATCAAACCAATGGAAATAATCCGGCTGCATTAACGTCTTAAATGATAAATCATACCTGATAAATCATACCTCAAATTTTCATACCTGAGTTCAAATATGTATATCCTGAGATTACTTAAAGCTACACTGTGTGATTTTTACCCCCATCTAGCGGTGAAAAGGTATATGACCATCGAGGGAATATTAGTTTCTGTTCCTCTCAATTCCGATTTCGTTTTAACTCCTACGGTGGCCAATGTAGTCCAAGATAAAATGGCTTCCAGTTCGATCTCGTCCATGAGTGTTAACTCAAACGTAAACGCGAAAGCCGAAGCTTGAATTAACGGGTATGTCCCTCTTTGGCAAATGTACTTTCAAGATGGAGGGGCAACATGGCGACCGACATTAAAACCCCTTAGTATTTTCAATGGCATATTACACTCACAAGAATACTTTATTACTTGAACTAAGTAAATATACATTAATGAGCACATATATTTTTGAAAGAATTAAGTGTTTTAGCTAAGAATAAACTAAAAGAGTTACACAGTGTAGCTTTAATTTTGGTGTGTTTTAAATGGTTATATTATTCTTAAAAAAACTACATTGTGTTAATAAACTTTAAACATACTATTAAATATTACCAGGTTAATGGGGTCCATTCAGATTTTTTATGTTATCTTTCATAATAATAATTGATGAAAATTAATAATTATTTGTTTTGTTATTTATTTAATCAGGGACACATTAAATTGATCTAAAGTGATAGTATGAGATCTATAATGTTTCAAATATCTATTATTCTGTTGAACTTTCTGTTCATCAGGTTATTCGGTCAAACAAAATCGACAAAATATTAAGCATCACAACTGTTTTCAACATTGATAGTAGCCTAATAAGAAATGTACTTGTGCACCAATATTATATTAGAATGATGTCTGAAGGATCATGTGACACTGAAGACTGGAGTAATGATGCTGAAAATATTTTCAAATAGAAAACATTTAGTTTACTATTTATTTTTATTTTTTATAATTTATGATAAATGAACTGCATTGAGAATCGTGAACGATACTGGGCAAGAACTTGTGATTCAAATGTCTGTTTTCTGTTTTTACACTGAGAGTCACATGCATCTCAAATTCTGAATGTGCAATAATAACAAGCATAATGCTGAGTTTCTGTCATCAGCAACTAATTTATACATTGTATGTGAACTGAACCCTGGGCCTCTGAACCCAGAGACTGAATAAATACTCCTCTGCTTTCACACAAACTGAACTCAGTGTTGTTGAGTTACAGCTTTCACAAGTCGTACAATATCAAGCATGTTTTTAGAACAAAAAAAAAACCCATAACAACACAAATATTTGAATACTTTCAAAGTAACAAATTCTAGAGAATTCTAAATTAATTAAAAAAGAGAGAGAAGAAGAAGAAGAAGAAATACAAAGTAATGAGGGGTGTCAGTCATGTAACCCTTCTCTCTCTTTTTCTTTCTCTCTCTCTCTCTGTTTTTCATCATGGCAATTTCCTATGAGTCCCCTCTGGGAATGGGAACCTCCTGTCAGTTTTATCAGACTGGAGGATCTATATTAAACACCCAGTCACATCTCTCCCTCTCTCCCCTGCAACGACCACACCATCTCTTTATCTGCCCGGCTGCTCTCACACGCCCACCCTGCTCATATTTTTGCTTTAATGTTTTTGTTCTGTGATTTTGTAAGCCTATCATTTTGACCTTTCGCACTGATATTTCCTCAGTTTTATACTGACTACACTTGTAGGTCACTTAAAACCAGAGATGTATAAACCCGGACTTGAGTAAAAGTACAAGTGCTCTATCAAAAAAGTGATTTGAGTAGAAGTTGAAGTGCTCTTTAAGCACCACACTTAAGTAGAAGTACTAAAGTTTTCAACATTTTTTGTACTTAAGTATTGCAAGTAGTTTATTTTAAAATTCACTACTAAATGTAAAAGTACAAGTATTGTGTCATGTAATTATTAAAGAAGGCAGTCAAAAGTTTGAACTAGCAATCAAATAAGGCGCTTTGGCGGGATACAAATTTACTTTGGCGGCCGCCAAAAAAAATGTCATTGCAGGACAAAACCTGCATTAGTTGTCAATGTGTGTGTCAATCAATATACCATTACCCTATAAAACTGGCGTGTGATTTAGGCAGCATGAAAGCTAACTTGCAACAAACGATTCGTAAAATTTTTATAATTGTAACGAGTAACTAGCTGAACATTAATATCGAAGTAAACGTATTAAATTCATTGAAAATATCTACTGGAGTAAAAGTAGAAGTATGAGAAAATAAATAATACTCTAGTAGAGTACAGATACAGGATTTTAGTACTTAAATACAGTAGCCCACTTAAGTAGTTCTACTTCGTTACTACAACATCTCTGCTTAAAACCAAGGAGCATGTTCAGCTGCAAGGGTTTTTAGGCCTACCTGTAAATTGACTATTTATAGCCTAATATACATGTAGGCTATAGAAATCGTGTTCACGTGAGAATGTAACCGTAGCAACAGACATTTTTGTTATCGATCATTGTGGATTGACAAAATTTAAAAGCAATTCAAAAGAAAAATCAATATAAACCTATCACTTTTAACCCTTAAATGCATGAATGTTTCGCCAATTACATATATGGGTCTTTAGCTGATATTAGACTATTACAGAAGAATAAAATAAATCATAGGCCTATTTTGTTACCTTTTGGAGCTTGCAGGTTCAATTTAAGCAGATGTTTATCATCACTGTCCTCGTCAGAGCTCATTTTCAAGTAGCCTAGGCCAACATTCAGCATCTAGCCTAAGCATATTCTCAAAACTATAATTTTCAATTCCTTCAAAGTCATATTTTGATCACTGACAGCTTCTTCACCAGATCACCATCAAGTGACAGTGACACTATTATTGATTGCGTTCAGCACTTGCTCTGAAAAAAATTCCTGAGCCATTTCAAGTTTTGCTGATGATATAGCCTCTGCCTACTTATTCTTTTGTTTTCTGCCAACGAGGTAAACGTCACTTCATCATTTCTTCCTTGTGGAATAAAGGTTAATTTCACTTATTCAGACATCAAAGATTTATTCACAAATGTTATACGCAAGACAAAGTGTTGTAACCTTACAACGAATGGCAGCATACACGTGTTACATTTATGATGCTTGTTTTAATGGTTACATTGTGAACCACTTTATTCGTTTTATTTTGTGTGTTAGTGACCCTTACAAATGTTGGCAGAAAATGAAAGCTGTAGTTGCCTTGGAATATTTAATGGGAAGATCACATCATACCTCATAAACATCACAGGCAGTTACAGCCTGCATGTGCCAAACAGGCTACAAATGACTACAACGAATAAACAGCAAACAAACACAATCAGAGAATGTCAAAGCGACATGTAGGTTTAATTAGGAAAATCAGATTGCATGTATAGTGGTTGGAAAATGAATATATTGAAACTGTTTTTAAATTTAAAACAGCACATATTTCACATTAAACATGCATGGTTTAATGATTGCAACTCATTCCTATGTCTGTTATATGACTTTTTTTGTACAGCCTGAAATGGAAGTTATTGACAAGAAATGTAGAGGTGTGAATGCGACGTCATGTGAGTGACAGGTTGTCCCGCCCTCGCACCAGTAAACACATCATCAGAGAAGAGATGTCGCTGTAAGGGGGTAGGGGGAGTTATTTGATTGAAGATTACAAAAGCACATGAGTTTATAAAAATAATGAATTGTAAATTTTGATTTCATGGTGACTTTAATGTTTCACGTTTATATAGACCTATAAACATTTGCTATATTTTCTTTTATAGAAACCTATCTTTGATCTGTGAACTGTGTGTATTTTCTGCATATAAGTCAGATTTTTTTTCTCTCTGTTTATATTAGCTCCTTGAATCCTGGTATCCTGGAATCCTTCTCTCCTCCTCCTCCTCTTTTCTCCTGTCTGTCACCCAGCCTTTGCCCTGCCACTAACTGATCTGGGTGATACGTTGCCTTGCCAAGACAGGAAATGAAACCTTTCATTCCTCCTCAGTTGCAGCCCCTTTATCAAAAGCAACTGGGTTTCTTCATTGCAGCCCACCGCCTAATGAACTCATTTTGTGCGCAAAGAATGCCTCCTTATCTCAACAAATACACACAACACACACTTCCATCTCCTCCTTTCCCTCTCGATTCTCAATACACTGTATTATAATTGTTTTCAGAAGGCTCAGAACTTTAACTTCAATCCACCTTCTTTATAGACTGAGGTGCTGAGAGAGTAAAGACACATATGTCTACAATGAAAGGGTGGGAGAGAGAGATGATAGTGGACTCAGGTTAAAAAAATGGTGGTCTCGGATTTTTTTTAAAAATATCACTGAACAATCTGGATAAATTGGAAAATATGATGATACAGTTAAAAGAGTTTTTTAGAACATACCTCTAGTTAGTTTGTCATTACTTCAGGGCTAAGCATTTCACAACTGTTGCACTGTCATCATCTAGGAGGTGGCGCCATCTCATGGAGCAAGAGTTTAATATTAGTAGGCCACTGAGGTTAGTGGTTACCCATTACCTTTTCACCCTAAAATAGAAATTCTGTAGTCAAAATTACTCAACCTCATGTCGTTCCAAACCTGTAAGACTTTCAAATCTATCTATCTATCTATCTATCTATCTATCTATCTATCTATCTATCTATCTATCTATCTATCTATCTATCTATCTATCTATCTATCTATCTATCTATCTATCTGTCTGTCTGTCTGTCTGTCTGTCTGTCTGTCTGTCTGTCTGTCTGTCTGTCTGTCTGTCTGTCTGTCTGTCTGTCTGTCTGTCTGTCTGTCTGTCTTGTCTGTCTTGTCTGTCTGTCTGTCTGTCTGTCTGTCTGTCTGTCTGTCTATTTCATAATAAGTGAAATAAGTGAATTTTCATTCTGACAATGAAACGGATTATCTTCCTTCACATGATGTGCAAGAGTTTCGTGAAGGGTCACATTAGCTAAATTACCCTTATAACAGTGAAAATCCTTTCCCAGATAGCACAAGTGTATTTGATGTAATATTTACATCTGGAAGATTTTTAAGAGTGTTTTCTCATCAGCAATACGTCTATAGGACGTTTCCTGTCAGATGTCAAATAGACGTTTAGAAGATGTCTTTAAGATGTAATGATTTAGAATGTATGAAGAGTTCAGATGCAAAAGCCTCTAAGTGCCATTTGAAATTTTCTTCTAAAATGATCATTTTTATCAAACTTGTATATTTAAATTCAGTAATTTCACTTAAATGGCAATGAAGATTACCTATTAATTGTCATTTATGTGAAATTACTGAACTTAAATACACAAGCTTGATAAAAATGGTCATTTTAGAAGAAAATTTCAAATGGCATTTAGAGGCTTTTGCATCTGAACTCTTCGTATGTTAAACTGACATCTTCTAAACCAGAATCCACTTTAAACAAATGATTTGGCGTAATGGAGTTATATACGTTATCCATCTTTCCCATCTTTTCAAAAAAGTTCCCTGTTGCAATCTCAAAGCATAATCCTTTCCATCTTGAAAATATTGTAGGTGTCAATCCATTCCTCCACAGTAGGTTTTCCTGGTTTTTAATCACCTTCACACATCTGAAATAAATATTTAACATGAGAAGAAACATTTTCTGTTGTTAAGGAACCTACATATAAAGACTCAAATTTTAATCGAATATCCATCTGAAAAATGCTTAGCAAAACTATATAAACCTCCAAAATGGAATCAATAATGTACAGGACCAAAAAATGTGAAAATGATTTTTGCTTCGAGGCACAGTAGTGCTTCTTTTGAACTGCATGTAGTAATGAAAAACCTTTGAGCAATGAAAGGTTTTTCCAGCAAAACAGTTATAGGTGGACTGTAGCACAGGGGTCAAAATTTCCTGAATTATTATAAGCTTTTATTCAATATGAGAGACTTATTCCCTATCACGTGGATTTAATGTTTTTTATAACAAACTCAATGACACTCAAGAAATCTACACAGGCTGCAATTCCAGTAGATCACCACTAGAAGGACTAGTGCTCTGTGGAAAGGATGAGAGTCTCTGCTTGTATCCTGGTGATGTTTTATATTCCATTGCATTAGAAATGCTGCTGTTATGAGTCATCTCAGATGTGATTTAAACAGGATTTAACACTTGGACTGATATCACAAAAATCATGAAGTGGTTCTTGGTTCACCAGTGTGAAGTCCACTGCATCTGAAGTGGTTCTGCTTCATTTCATTTAATTCTCTCAATTAAATTTTTTTGTCGTCAGATAGGGAGTATTTCGATTTTTTGCGAATCCCCATGGAGCAATTTCTCTTACTCCACCCCTCTCATCCCCCCTTTCACTGTCACCGAGCCAACCTCTCCGAGTCGAACTTTAATTAAAAGCCATGACTGCTGTTGTCTGTCTGTCTTAAACCCTGATAGTCAGTGTTCCCTAATCTCAATCTTATTTTCCCTGCTCTCGCTGCTAATCCACACTGGGAGACAGAGATACGGTCACTGACAGATGCAGACAGCGGCACACATGTGATAACAGACAAAATGTGAGACGTGCCCATGTGGCAAAACAATATTTGAGCATAAAAGCATCATGAAGTAGGAGACAATGCTTCTTCCTTTCCTTATGTTGTGGTTGCTCTTTTATTGTTTGACAATAATAATAATAATAATATATATATAAAAAAACCTCATGCAATGGGATTTTAACTGTATTGAGAAAAAATGAGGTATAGTAGGCCTAATGCATCAAACAACCAATAAGACATTCGACCACTGAAAGTAATAACTCGGAGAAATGAATCCATAAATCACTGTCACAACACTCGGCAAAATAATCTTAATGTGGTGTCTCAATTTTTAATCAATATGTTTTGTGTCTCCGGCTGACTGCTTGTTTTCCCTGACAGAATGAGTCTGCATTGATTGTTGGCTGTGGTCTTTTGCCACAAGCTCTCTAAAACACCAGCATACTGATGTTACATCTGCTGGGATGAAATGGGGGATGGAGCTCAGACTGAATGGTGGGTTTAATAATCTGTAGCTCAGATATTTTAATGGATTTTATTCGTTTTTCCTACATACGCTCCACCATAGATGAAAATATTTTGAGCAAATCTCAGCTGAATTGGTTTACATTAGTCAAAATAAAGAAAGCTGTATAAAACAATCAGCCCTTGACTGATGATCAAGCCCTTCTATCTATTTAGGCCCTGGAAATAGCACCCTCCTCCGTACATATGCATCATATGACACAAGGGTGACGGGAGCACTCCCACACCATGCCGTCTGTCTGTGGAATTCTTTACTCATTTCAACCAGGGGTTTCACAGATGCTGCCATGTTCAGAATGTGTTTAAAACCCACAAGCTTTCCCATGATAGTGTTTTTCGTGAATTTCGTGACTGCTTGCTCACTTCATCCCATCATTTATTTATTTGTGAGGAGCAAGTTCAGATCATCTACTCATTAGCCCTTCAGACAGCAAGCCAATTATGCATACTTTTTACGCTATTTGATTATACAGGGGTTGGAATTAAACCAATAATGTTGGATGTTTATATTCTCGGTCATGCATGGCCAATTTTTTCTGATTTTACATTCAATCAGTAAGAGCAGAGTGTGAAGGTTGAAATAGCAGAGCAATAGCTCAGCTTGCAACCCACACAACATAATGGGAGACTTATCAGAGTTTGAAAAAGGACAAATTGTTGACTCATCTGTGACTTCGGCAAGTCTTTGTGGTGTATCGAGAGCCGGTTTGTATTTTTATTCTTTATGTGAAATTGCGTAGGCTCTTTCTTGCAGGCTCTGAGCCCAGAAAACTGTGATAGCAAACTGCCATCCTCTTAATTCTGTGCTGTTTGTCATCAGGTTGTTGTGACTGTGGGGAACAGGTTCTCTGTCTTAATGAGGATGATTAGGGACAGACTACAGGTCCCTTTGAAATATGACCTTAGCATCAGTCATCTAGGTGTGGAGTGTTTACTGTCACCTTGAACACAGCTTCCTTAATGTTGTATTGAAGGAGGTAAACACGAGGTTAAGTTTCCAAAGGTTTTAAATGAAGCTGTGAAATGAGATCACACATTCATTATGAAGGTATGTTTTAGAGCAGCTGATCAATATGGACACGGCAAATTTAGGTTCTTTTAGGTTATTATTGTTAGGGAAAATACTTTGATTTAATATTTCACATATTTGTCTTTGTCTAGTTCAGAAATATTTGAATAAAAGTATGATTGTACATGTTATTCAAAATACTTGAAAAAATCAAGTAAAGAAAAAAAATATATATAGGCCTATGCCTGAATCATGTCATACACCATCACCACCTTCCCCCAGATTTCATTTTAAACATTTTAATAGAAATAATAAAAAAGGATTAAATTAAGCACTCTCAAAACTCAAAACAAATTCAACTAGCAAAATAAAGCTTATTTATGTGACATTATAGGCTACATTCTTATTTAATCTTTCTTTTTAAACGCTTGTTTAGACGTTTATGCTATAGCTTGCTCAATTTTTACAACACTCCCAGTGTTCCCCATTTATAATTTATAAAAGAATGAGAATAAAATTGTTTAAAATAGTTATATTCAAATGGCATCCACAAAACTATCAACTACGACGTTATTTCCATGGCAACGCATATTTAAAGGATTTAGAGTATGAAGCCTCACCCCTTTATTAAATTACTGTTCAGTAGTGGATTGACAGCTGGAACGCATCGCGCATGCGCAGAGCGAACAGATCTGAACGAGCTCAAAGACGTTGCACATCTTCCTATGTCCGACGGCACCAAATGATGTGAGTTTCGCCGCTACCTTCTATTACATCTTGTGTTCCTGGACCTTAATGGCGCTGGTCATCGTACAACGGTCGCCAACCCCCAGTACAACCTCCAGTCCGTGTGTGTCGGTGAGTTTCTTATCTATTTGACCAGTTTTTCTCTACTTATTAAATGATCTTATATCAATGTCCGAGCTGCAGCGACAGTTTGGGTGTTTACTGCGCATGCGTAGACCTATACTGAGCTTATCAGTACGTTAGTAGACATGCAACTAGCCGGTCATGCTTTGTTCTGTACAAGCGTTCGTAGTTTCTTGTTTAATTTTTGAATGTTCTTTTAAAATAACTTAATCTCTCCATTAAGGTTGGCCAGCTATTAGTGAGCAAATTGTATTTTTTATTACTGTAGTTTTGTGAGCTAGTTGAGCTAGTTGCTAGCTGCTGCTGTTCTGTAGCATAGGATCTGTAGTACGTGTATAGTGACATCTGGACTTAATCTTTATTGTAGTACCCTGTCATTCTGTTGCATGTTGCAGATCAATACTTTAAATTCAGTTTTTGGATGAAATGTCTTAGTTTTACCTGAACTATGGCGAAAGGACACACACACATTTTATACTGTGTTAAATCTGTGTATAGGATAGGTAGGATACAGTAGGTGTCACAAATGCTGGTTAGATTCTGTGCGAAGCTTTGCCCTGATACAGTAGTGCATTGACTTGGCCTTTTTGTCTCAACAGCTGTTGCAATTTGATCGCAGCCCTGTGTGTTCACACAACTTCACAGTTTCTCTGAATGTTTTCTCATAAATTCACTATTAGTTTTATCACCAGTACAAGTTTTGTGGTTCAGCAAGCATACCTCATAATGTTTGCCTGTGTTGCATAGACTGACCATGGATTTTCTCATCTTTTACTTTCTTTAATGTGCTTTAATGCTCATAACAAAATGCTAAAATAAAGTGTAAAAGAAAGAGATGGTAAAACTGTGGCTGTAATTATTTGTGTATATGTATTCACACTGTACACTGCAGAAATATTAAGTGAAGTATAGTTGTGCTATTCTGAGCATATATGCATATGTCTCTAGCCACTATTTTGAGATCCGGACAACACAGTTTTTACTTGAGATGAATGCGTTTGTTGATGACAAGGGGGTGATGGTGCATGAAAAGTGGGTTAGTTCTATAAAGCTAAAAGCTCACGTCATGATTTGTCGTGTCTTACGGTCCACAAGAAGTAATTTTCAGTGACATTAAGACTCTCTCACCATGAAATTCCAATATTTAAACCTTGAAATATGTACCCCAATGCATCCTTTTCATTTTCAATTGGAATTAGAATTTGTAGTTATATGAGAGAATATGAGTTTTTTAAAAAACTGGTTATTACGCAGTATATACTGAACATTATATATATATATATATATATATATATATATATATATATATATATATATATATATATATATATATATTTTTTTTTTTCATTATATATATTTTTTTCTTTATATAGTACATATTTGAAACAATATAAGATGTAGCAATAAATACTTACAATATTAGTTTGCTTGTGTCACTTTCATGTTACTTGACCATATTATAAGTTGCACATTCAATTCAGTGAGTGCCATTATCTGGTTATCTCATAAATAAAAGCTTATATATATATATATATATATATAAAGCTTATATATATATATATATATATATATATATATATATAAGTCTTAACTTTTTCAGTCTGATCAAATAATAAGTCACGATGCGATTCGCTCCCCTCATTACCATCATGTGACCCCATTGAGGCTTCCATGTGAGTCATCTTGTGAGATGCCTCAAGGTTTTCCAGACAAAGTCCTCAGTGAACCTATCCCACCGAGCCTTATTAGTACACCATGCTTGACGCCAGTTGTGATACATGCCTGCATGCAAACTTTACTTGCTGAGAGTTGGTATTGGTTAAGCAAATTAGCCACTTTCTCAAATGTATTGAAATAAATTGGAAGTGAAAAGTTACATTGTTGTACATTCTCATATTACTGAAGCAATATTTATAATATACTCACACAAACACCACCTTAGTTTATGGCCCTGCAGTGCTGCGTATGTCACACTGTTGTTTGCTGGTGAAGCATATTTTTTGCATTTTGCATGTGGTTATTGTAGTCTGAATAGTCTGACTATTTTGTATTTACAGTTAACAGTGTTGTTAAGAAGCACTGGGTTGTGACGTCCATATGCAGCATGGCTTGGCTGCCTGATCCCCGAGAGAAAGTACTCTGGGATTGAGATTACTGAAACAGGCAGCATGGATTAAACATAGCCTGCCGTTGTAGGCAGAGGAAGCCTGAAGCTTTGCAGTAATCACACGTGTCTGTGTGTGTGTGTGTGTGTGTGAAGGTTTAGTTTTGAAAGATATCAATCACTGGAAGACAGGGATGTGCGAGCCGTTTGATAAGCAGGCTTGACGCGTCATTAGTAGTAGACAAAAGATTCTCTTTCTTAATGAGACTGCAGATGGAGAAGGGATTTAAAGTTTTTAAACGTCCCCTTCTATTTTGCTGGGTAATGACGTGCCTGTGTTGAGTGCCTATCCTCATCTACACTACTGTTTTAAAAGTGTATTATATTATTATTATTATTTTTAAAGAAATTAATACTCTTATTAAGGATGCATTAAATTGATCAAAAGTGACTTTTAAGCCATGTACACTCTCAAAAATGCTGGGTTGTTTCAACCCAAATTTGGGTCAAATATGGACAAACCCAAATGTTGGGGTAAAAATGCAATAAAAAAAATTTACAGTTGAAAGTGAAAGTTGAAGTTGGGTTAAAATTAGAATTTACATTTTTATCATAAGGGTTTGTCCATATTTTACCCAAATTTGGGTTCAAACAACCCGACATTGTTTAGAGTGTATCATGTTAAAGATTTCGATTTCAAATAAATGCTGTTCTTTTGAATTTTCTATTAATCAAAGAATACTGGGAGAAAAATGTATCATGGTTTCCACAAAAACATTAAGCAGCACTGTTTTCAACCTTGATAATAATAAGAAATGTTAATGTCAACACAGTGATCATGTGACACTGAAGACTGGAGTAATGATCCTGAAATTCAGCTTTATGTCACAGGAATAAATTACATTTTAAAATATATTAAACTTTAGGCAGTCTGATCAAATAATCAATTCATGTTCAAATTGTGGTTGATATTATTTAGGAAATATCCTATACTACAAAAATGATATGAATAATGTACATAAAACATAACATTTAATTAACCACAAACATTTTGTTTGTCAACCTCTCAATACATTCATATTTTGCAGTGTACATACAGCATAGTGAAAAATAATACAAATAACATAATTCAGAATATAGTTTTAAGGCCCTTTCACGCCAAAAATGTTAACTATAAAGATTTTAAAATGTTAAAAAAGAAAACTGTTTTTAATTTGTAATATTTCAGTATTCCTGTTTTTACTGAATTTTTTTTAAATAAATGCAGCATTGGTGAGCAATGAGCATAAGAGACTTTTTTCAAAAAACATGAAAAAAGCTTACTGACTGAAAATATGAATTGAATATTAATGACTTTTATTATTACATTTATTGCAGTATTTTCTAGTAGTCATGAACTTGGTGTCTTTTCATGTGGCAGTTCAGTTTGTTTTTGCTAAACTTAATAATTACAAATTTTTATTATAGGAAAAAGCATTTACTATAGGAAAAACTAAAAAGTGGAGAAGCAGTATATTTTAACATTGGGGAATGTAATTTTGTGTGTAATATCTGTAGTTCCTGTCACTTGCTGGCTGATGCTAAAGTTTGAAGGGAAAAACTAGCACTAGCATTATCTGCCTATCGTTGTAGATAGAGGTACAGGTAGGAGTACAATTACTGTAAGTTTTGGATTTTATGCTGGACCACTGTAATCTGCTTGAATGTACTCTAAAGTCTGACCATTGTATCTCTCTTTTTCCTCATTCTCTTCCTATAGGAGGCAGGAAGTGCTGACGATGACCGGCGCTCTCAGCCCAGAAGGTACATTAACCTCATCTGTTCATCCACCAGCATGCTAAAATCCACATTTATATCTCAGATATTCGTAACCACACTTGACCGAACAATCATTTTGTTTTTGAGGAAAACATTCACTTTATTTTCGATCCATCTTATACAGTATCTCCACCAGGGGGAGTATTCTGAACGATACGTGACTAACAGAACATGAATAATATTCAAACCCTGCCAGAGCTCGTGTTTTTAATAATGTTTGGTTCATGTTCAGAATGGGTAACTGCATTGTTTGATCTGCCAAACAGGACTAGTGAAAAAACTGACCTAAAGTCAATGTGGAAGCCGATCTTTGATTTCAGATAATGTTACAATAAATATCTGTGTCTAAGAAAGGAACTGAAAAATTGAAAATAGTTAATGATTATTTGTGTAACCAGGAAGATGGTGACCTGAATTTTGACTTCCTAATGTACGTGACTATGCAATCCAGTACACTACAGTATTTGGCCAGTAAAATATTTGCATCATTATCAGTTTGCTGTATCTGAGGTCAGCAATATTTGTGTATTTTAGAGTACACACGTATGTAGTGACATCAGACTTGTTTCTTTTGTATCTGTCTCTTGTTTACAACATCTCCGTTGTGGTTTGTGCTAAATCAGACTTCACATGAGAACCTAGTACATAGGCTCGCACGCAATTTGTTTTTTTCCGAATATTAAAAAAATGTCTACACATTCCCATTTCCCACCTCTTGCGTTTTTATTTTGATTATTTAAATGTTTTAAATAAATTATTATTTAATGATTTTATATATATATATATATATATATAAAATAATAATGATACTATAAGCTAGTAAACTTGTAGTGGTCTGAGTTCTACATTTTATTATATTTAGCTCCGCTCCACAAAATTCCTTATATTTTTCTATAGGACATTAAAGAACCAACTTTTGGAGGACTGCATTACATGGTTGACAGCGTAGGGCTTTCATTAAAAGGTCTGGACAGGATTCAGACTCCAGTCTAATTTGAATCATAAGAATCCTGGTGCATGATAACTATTCAAGCTTAGTTATGCAACACTGTTTGGCTTCCTACCACCAGTTGAAATCGTCTGGGAGGGTCTTGCATGACATCAGACTTTTGTTTGTGTAGTATCCAAGACAAAAACTAGAACCCCCAGGTCAAGCTTAAAAGGGACCCCAAAACTTGGCACTTTCAATGCCTTGCCGCACATGTCCTCAATTACACGGCATGTTAGGTAATCCTATGATGTAATTTTCTTGCGTTATGCTCATATCTCTGAGCGCTGTGTGTTTTCATTTGCCTTTTCCCACTGGCACCCCCTTGCAACAACCTGACCCTCGATGACAACATTTGGCCTGAATTAAATATATCTCGCTGTGCATGATAATGTATGATTTCAAGGGACTGAGGAGAGAATCTCAGTACAGTCTGGACTGGAACACAAAAATAAATGCTTTTTAATTTAGCAGTGTGGTTGCCATATACATTAACTTTCATATATTTGGGGTTCGTTGGTAAGCTATTTAATTTAAAAGTCTCTTAAAAGTCTCTTATGCTCTCTAAGATCACATTTATTTGATCAAAATACATTAAAAACAGTAATATTATGAAATATTATTCCAATTTAAAACAATTGTTTTGCATCTTAAAAGATTTGTGAAAGCAAAGCTGAATATTCATCAGCCATTACCTACACTCTACAAAATGCTGGGTTGTTTTAATCCAAATTTGGGTCAAATATGGACGAACTCAGCCTTTGGGTTACATTTTCAAATTAAGTTTTTAACCACACATTTGGGTTTGTCCATATTTGACCCAAAATTTGGTTAAACCAGCCCAGCATTTTTTTAGAGTGTACTGTAGTGTGACATGATCCTTCAGAAATCATTCTGCTGATTTGGTGCTCAGGAAAGATCTCTTATTATTAATGTTGAATACAATTGTGCTGCTACAGTACATGTCTTTACTGTAACGTTTGATCAATTTAATGCATTGTTGTTGAATAAAAGTATTAGTTCTTTAAACAAAAACAACCACATGGACTTTTGTCTATGACTTGTCGGTGGTTATCACTTTTGAAACTAAAAGGATTCACAATCATTACAACATGTGGTGTGTATCTTGGAGGAATTTTAAAATAGACTCAGTGCTTGTAAAACCCCATGTGGTCAGAGAAGGATGTGGTTGATGAATAAAAACATGGTTAAAACAAATCAAATGTATTAAAATACATAAGCACTACAACAAGTTCAAGTTGTAGCCGCTAAAGACATTACAGAATATATGTCTGAATTGTATGTATTAGCAGGACTGTCATCATCAGCATTTGCATTTATTGTTCTTTTTATGGGACTATTAAGTCAGTATGCAGTGCAGTTATTGTGTTTTTTAGCTGGCCTGCAATAAATTTGCTTTGTGCACTGGCCTCATTCCAGCAACTCAAATTAGTCTTGGGGCTGGATAAGGGGGTGGTTAAGAGAGAAAGCAGAAGATACAGGCACCAGGAAACAGAATAGAAAAATAGATCCAGCATATAAGGAACATTTCAGAGATATTAACTTGGTACTTGGAAATAGGCTCATTTTACAACTCCCTCAGAGTTACACAGTTGAGTTTTACCATTTTCGAATCCATTCAGCCGATTTTCTGATATTTAGAAGAAAATGAGCCTATTTCCAAAAAAAGGTGGAGTATCCCTTTAAGGTGTCACAGCAGTGTGGCCGAACAGGTTTTTCTGGACCACTTACAAATATATTTTTATGAGTATGTGTATATAAATTCGGTTGGCTGACCATTTGTCACAGGGCTGGGCAGAGCATGTTTATTCATGCCTGAGTTTCTCTTTTCACCTAGTTTATTTACAAGGTCAGGTGTAATCTTGTGTCAACCGGTGCTTCTGCTACCCTATACGTATAATATGGTATATGTGCTGTAATTCATTGCAAATGAGTGCTTTCATAGTAGATAGCTTTGCTTATAATGGGAGTAATTCATTTATTCTTTATTTATGTAACAGATTTTATTTTGCCATTTTTGTTGGAGCGAAAGTGAGAGGGATGTGGGATCAGGATAGGACCAAAAGCGAAGATTCGAACTTTGGTCGCCTGCTGCTCAATTGGCTATAATCGGCGACATAAGTTGAGTAGTTTAATTTTGACACATTGAGACAAACCACTTGCATCGAACTGAACTGTACTGTAGGTTGCTTCTGGTTCCTCAAAAAACTCAAACTAATCAAAACTTTGCACCTTTTGAATTCAGTGTTTTGTCACAGTTGTGCATTTATAGGCTTATATTTATTTACGTCGGCTTTGAACCAGAGTTTCCGCTAGAAAAAAATGGTGCCGGTCAAAGTGACCGGCAGAGGTTTAGTTTAACGGACATTTTGATGATAAGCCGGTCAAATACCGTCTCTTAATTAGTCAAGTTGAGGAAAACTGGAGGCAGGCTATAACTTAAAAAATGACATAATCAGGCCGTATAGAATGCAACATGTTTATTAGCATAACTTTCAAATAGAAAAGATGAAAACATGAACGTCCGTACAATATCTGAATAGTAGCCTATTTTTTACTCAAGCGAACTTAATTATATACTGTAGCGTCTCATGGTAACATTTAAATTGGCCACCATGAAATGACTCCTTGTCAAATTAATTGGAACAAACAAATGACTAGGCCTATAACACTGTCTTGCGTAATTTTAGGCTTTTTACTATGTTTTGCAGTGCTGAAATGTACAGCTGCCGACTTAAAATCAAAACTTCGCAGTGTCTCTCCACAACTTGCAATGCGCATATGCCGCGTAACCTTGTTCTCGACTTCGCTGCTTTCATATTGATCCGATTCTGCAGTGAGAACCCTCTCTGCAGTGAGAACCCTCTCTGCAGTGAGAACCCTCAACTTTAGTCACGTCCCTGCCTGACTAAAGTTGCTTGCATTGTATTCAGCATCCCCAAGCGAGTCTGCGAGCGCAGAGAGGGTTTTCTCCGCTGCTGCCTTGCATTCAAGAAACCACCGCATGTGTCTGAAGCCTCAGACATTGTCCAAACTCGTGTTCTTGAAGGTGAACTCAAGAGAACTGTAGGCTAGATAAGGAAAGCAATTCTTTTTTTTTTCTTTTTTTTAAGTTTGAGACAATTTAAATTGTCATCCACGTGCTCTCTGCGCAAAAAAAAATCAGTTAGATATGGCGTCTGGTGGCCTTAATAGTTAATTTAGCCTACCATTACCAAAATGTATTTAATTTAACACGTTGATGTTGATGTGATTTTTATTTATATAATAAATAAAAATTCTTTATTTAAAAATTTGCCCATTGATTCGTTTAATTTCACAGTTTTTTTTGTGTGTCTACAGATGATATAAGCCAATTTAAATTTTAATATTGCGCGCTGCGCAAAAATCATAGGCTTATCAAAATCTGGCCTAACAATTAATTAGCCTACTTTTAAACATTTATGTAGGCCTATGTATATATTTTTTATAATTTTGTTCATATTTTTATTTTAGTTATATTATTAGGCCCATTTATTCGTTTAATTTTACAGCAGTTTGTATGTACAACGGTTATAAGCCCATTTACATTTTTATCGTGTGCGATGGGCAAAAGTTCAGTTATCGAAATGCTGGCCTATAATTTACTTTTAAAACTTTTATGTGTATTTTTGTTTATATAATTTTATTCATATTATTAGGCCCATTTATTCGTTTAATTTTACAGGACTTTTTGTGTATGCTTCCTGTTCTTGCTAGTCCTTATTTGTAATTTGAAATGAAACATTTCTGTTTGGAAAATGTTGTTGTTGGTCTTTAGTTCTTTGTAAGGTAAGGCTGTGGTCTAACCTAAAAGTGAAATAAAAATACATGCAGATTTCTTTCGTTTTTTGGAGCGAGCGGGGGCGATTTGAGTGGAGCGCGAAGCAAACTGCGTTGACCGCTGGGAGCCTTTATGAACATTCTGTGAAGCAGCGCCGGGAACAGTGATTTGATTATTGATTATTATACGAGGTTGAACTGTCCGTGTGACAGAGCGGCATAAAATGGACACGAGCGCGAGTAATAACGTGGAGCGTTATTAACCAATTGATCCAAATATAAGGCGCTCCGGGCCATATGTGCCGTCTAACAACATTCAAACGGTAGAGCCTGTTCCTTTATAACATAGCCAAATGTCGGTGTATTTTTGCTTAATAGATTTTAGGCTTATTCTCTTGTTCAGATTGTGGCAGGGGGCGGGATTATTAGGCAATTTTAATCGGACAATTTGACCGGAGAGATTTTATTTTGTCGGACATTTAATTTTTTTCCCGGCCAATGTCCGGTAATTACCGGACAACGGAAACCCTGCTTTGAACATATCTCACCGAGTGATATTTGAAATGTATTCATGTTTTGACTTTTTGAGATGTACATTTATAATGGGTGGTAGACAAAAGTCCTGGAATTTAACACTTTTATTCAATGCCTTCAATTGATCAAGCTGTTTTTGCACTTGATACCAGACTTTTCATTTTATAATCATATACTGTATGTATATATATATATATATATATATATACACAATTATATTTATATCATTGATAAAAAAAAGTTTTTATTTTTATTTTTATGACATTAAATGATATATATATATATATACATATATCATTTAATGTCATAAAAATAAAAATAAAAACTTTTTTTTATTTGTGAAAAATCTAAGAATCTGGGTTGAATTTCCTGCCACAACAACTGTATAGTGACTTCCCTTTACCGTAATAAAATTACTCATGCCGCAATATAAGATTTTGGTCATACCGCCCACAGGATTTCCCATGTGGCTGACCCTTTTTTAATAGAGTGTAGTAAAGAATTGGTATCAGACACGTTCCTAGCTCCAAGTATAGGAAACAGCTGGCTCTTAAGAACACTGGTCATGGAATGGGGGTAATCAAGGGAGCTTTCATTATCTTGGAAGCACTAGTGACCTTTTCCAGGACATTGCATGCAAGACGGCAGCTGTTGCACAACACGGACTCAAAATTTTGTAAACACGACTTGACAACAGCAATATCTCAAATTACCAGCCAAGAGAGTCAAATGGGAAAAGTCTGAAATAAACACAAAGTAGCTTACTCAACCCTGACTGTGTTAACAGCCTGGAGATGTTTTTCGATAAGGCTTCAGATGTTATACTGTCACGAGAACAAATGCATTGCAACGCGGAATTAGATGTATTTTCACGCAAGGAGACGGGTGTGTTGATCCCAAAAATCTTAAGCACGTAGAACCTACGTCATGTATTCACGTGTAAGTTAGATTTAGATTTGAGTACGTTTACTGTTTACATAAAATTCACTCAGACATGTAGAAGAGTGAGCTCTAAACCAGCAGTCTTAATGGGTTTAAGTGAACAATCGATTTGTATCTCAATATTGATTCCCAGCAGTCTGATTTTGTTGATCTGAAGTCTTTCTCTGCACTGACTGATGTTTATCTGTCAAAACCAGACATTTTGTCTGTTCTGTGTCAAACTATCCAGGTTCCTCTTTGAAGCCGTCATGCAAATGTCTTGGTGACGTTTAGTCGTCTAAGGCTTTTATTGGGACATCTTGAAATCGCAGTGGTGTGTGTTTAGTTTACACCTTACCCTGCTTTTAAGTCTCCAAAGACGAAAAATATCCATAAATCAAATAATATGACAGTATGTAAAACTTGTTGTGCATGAACTCACTCGGATATTTGGATGAGAGATTTATAGTGTTTGTCGCGTTGTGCATTTTTAAACAAGATTGATTTTTCCCAATGGTCTGGGTCAAGTCATCGCCTTTGACAAAAACACAGAAAAAATAGACTGAATCTTGTGACTGTCCAAATATGCGGTTTGCAAAGAATAAACCTTCCCTTCTAATGAATCGGGAAGTAAACGTTTATCAATTTTGAAATGTGATTTAATGATGTATCTTAAGTATTTAGTTCTTTACTGTCAGTAAATATGGGAGGCAGGCCCAGTCATTCACTTGGATTTACATAACAGTGATGTTCTTATGAATGTCTGTGGTCCTCTCACAAACTATCTCATGACTTCAGAATCAAACCTAAAGTATTTGTTGAGATTCTATGAATTTTGTTTCTAGGCCTGCTGTTCATGTACCGTTTCCACTTTGTATGAGAAATGGCATTGTTGGGTTTTATGTGTTCGCATACATAAGACAGGCCATGGCCTAAATAAACTAGACTGAGTGTTTTCAACTGTGTGAAACCATATTGTCTCTCTACTCTCTGAGAAGTTTATCACTCAGACCTCAATTGACCAAGGCCTTTGATTACAACATTTCTCAAGACGGTCTTAAAAGAATGTTGGGTGAATCTCACGAACCTGTGAACTGAAACGTTCCTCTCTCTTTTTTTAATTTTGGACCTTGATGAAGGAGAGTTAGGTTTTTTACATTATTTTTAATGTTTTATTAAAGGCGCAATATGTAGGTTTTTTTCGCCACAAGAGGGCGCAGCTTCCAACATTAACAAAGGCGTAGGTTGATGACGCAGTGATGAGCTGAATGATGGATCTAATAATGTTTATGGATGAGTGCAAACATTCATGTTTTTTAAAATTACAGTGGTATGAAGCAGGTCGGGATTGCTAAAGAGACAGATATCACACCGAGTGTAATGTAAATGTAAATGAATAAGGACATTTAATTTTTCCGAACTACATGCAAGTGCTGGATTACTCGCATAGCTCAATTTATTAGACTAAGTAAACAGATTAGACTTAACTTGGTCTAACGTTACACTATCACACTAAGCGGCATTTAAATGTGTGTGGAAAGTTATAATGTTACGTGTTAGTTCGTTTGTTATATGAAACTAGCAGTAAGCTCAACATTAGAATAACATACTGACGATATTTCATCATGTTGAGGTAACGTTAACATCCACATCTGTTGCCATGTTTACGTCATTGCTATGGCAGTACGAGCGGAAACCGAGGATAGCGCGGATATTGCGTCATTGACCGGTTACTTTTTTTATGGGACGGCCACTTATTTAAAAATGGAATTTCTCTGAAATAAAAAATGGCCCTCCCCTCAGATAGCAAGCCAAATATGCATGCTATATGGTAGCTTTTGGTGTTTTCGGACTCTCCATTAAGTTAGACTTTTTATTGCTTTGGCTTTGGCAAGATGCTAGAATTGATTATGAAAACCTGATGGTGGGTCTCATAACAAACCTAACTAAAGCTAAACTGAGCTCTTGCATCAACTTGAATTTGATTTGAATGAGGTTCTCTCTCATTTTTGCATTTGGGTTTGCTGGTTTATACTGACAGGTAACATGTTTCAACCACAGATTTTGCATATGTCCAAGACTCCAGACAGACCCAAATCATATATATATATATATATATATATATATATATATATATATATATATATATAAAGCTTTATGCAAAAAAGAAATGTGAAAAATTAAATATGACCTTGAATTGATGTCAGATTCATTATTAGACACACTTGCAAGTCGCTGGCAGTTTAAACATGGCTTGCTAAATGTTTTTATTTTCCCCTGTTCCTATGTTCTTTTTAAACCTCAGCTATTCATAGAGCCTCTTGACTGCTCATGGAAAACAACTGTCTGATGTGAAGGATGCACTGAAGTGCACTCCAGGCTCGTGATTTCGCAGCTGAGGTCGTATTCCGTGTCCTTGCGCGGGTGTCTAAAGTGTCGGCCGTCTGTGGAGTCCTGCATTGGACCCTTCCTGAAGCACATGTCGGCAGCTCCTCCCCTCTTCTGTTCAAGCATTAGTGCGCCGCACCGCAGTTCTTACACACGGAGTTGTGTGAGTGAAGCGGCTTGCCGTCGTCGGCTTATGCCAAAGCAAATGCACATGTAGAGTTTGTTTTTGTATCTTTTACATTCTCATTTGTAGTTTTACGCTTGTTTAGGGGCAGTGTTTACTGGGTTTAAACGAAACGATTAACTTCTGAGGATTGTTTTTTATTTTATTTATTTTATTATTTTTATCACCCATTACGTTATTATAAGGCCACGTTGGTGTCCTTTTAAGGCCTTATGGACGGATCATTTTAAAACTATTTTAGCAGACTGATCAAACCACCCGATTTATTTATTTTGGGCAGCTTTTTAGTATTTGGGTAGTATGATGGCTGTTGAGGGACCTATCTGAGGATATCCGGCTCTCTGGTCCTCCGTCATGACCCTGGAGAGTGTGGCGATCACGGAGAGCTCAAGCTCCTCTGCCCGGGGATTCTGCTCCTGCTGCGGGGCGAAAATAATGCCGTACTTCTCCGACAACGCGGTCGCTTCTCAAAACCAGATCAACCAGCTGTAAGTAAAGCTCAAGTGCTAGCCTATGAAGGTTACCACATTTATAAACAATGTAAATCGCCATTGATTCTCTTAAGTGTTTATACTATACCAGTTATTTGTGCGAATGATTTTATTAGTGTAGTCTACTGACTCTGATAATCAAGATGATAACTTTCACACGAATGCAATTAGTGTGACGGTAAATACACTACGAAATACTTCTCGTCACATCAGTTAGCAGAAGTGGATGTTTCCTAATCCCAAGCTTTTGACGTAGTTGTGCGTTGTGAAAGATGACAGGAGAGTAATGTGATTCACTCCTGTCGACAAGATTACTTGATGGATGAGTCGTACAATAACTGTGCCTCAACTTTTTTTTATCATTACCATATAAAGTCACAAACTTATTTTAATGGTGTGTCTACCAACGTAATATGTAATGGCATGTTTTGGATGTAGTAGGTAATATTGAGGGTTTTTTTTATATTTGTATAATTCATATGCAAAATATATACGTTATCGTTGTGCTGCTTTATTTTTTTGTGTAAACCATAGTGTTTTTTTTGTTGTTGTTTTTTCAGAATTCTTTGAAAGTTCAAAAGAAACATTTGTCACAATTATTTGGAACAAACATCTTTACGGTCACAATTTCAATGCCATCCTTGTTGGACAAAAATATTTATTTATTTATTTTTTTTAAAAGTGTATAATTTTTAATTACAGTGCAAAATTATGGAGCCCCTAAAAGGGAAATGAATGAAAAAAAAAAGATTTGACAATGCTTTTGCATTCTCTCACAAATGTTTTGCGTTCCCCTGAGAACCTTTGCGTTCACTCGCAAAGGACAAAAACATGAACTAAGAAACTTTTACACAAAGTTTCTTAGTTTGTGTTTTTACAGTCCAGATAGATTTATGATCTTTATTTGATGAAAATACCAAGTGTAAATGTCCTCCAAGTTGGTTTTGAGTTGAAATTGATGACAATGCGATTCAGGAAGTGGTTTGAGATGCATACAAAAGATTTGACTTAAGTTCTGCAAAATGTTCAGCATCAATTAAATTTGCATATTGTGGGGGTATTGAAGATATGATTGATATGTGTTTACAGATGTGTGGCCAAGTGTAAATTTGATACCCAATCTGCAATCCAGTCCACCAAGATTCATAAAGTAACCAAGTGTAAATTTCTAGAGATAGAAAGTAAGGTGAAATATTTTAATGGTTGGCACATATGGTAGCTTTTGGTGTTTTCGGACTCTCCACTCAGACTTGTTATTGCATTGGCTTTGTCAAGATGCCAGCATTGATAATGAAAACCTGATGGTGGTTCTCATAACAAACCTAACTAAAGCTAAACTGAGCTCTTACGTCAACCTTGAATTTGATTGGAATGAGGTTCACTATCATTTTTGCATGTTGTTTGGGTTTGCTGGTTTACACCGACAGGTAACATGTTTCGACCACAGATTTTGCTTATGTCCAAGACCCGGTACTGCTTGAAACCTCAAAATAAGCAGCATGTTCTAAATCCAATTTGCTACACCCCACCAGACTGTGAAATCTTTTGAGTCAGACCTAAACTCCAGTCGATTGGTTTCTTTCATGTTTCAGCGCATAGCAGAGATGTATGGCTCTGTTTTTAGACTGAATAAGCAGTCATCTGACATTAGTCAATACCTTTTGTTTTTTCTCCTTATGCAGAGGAATCAGAACTGATGTTATTTACTGTGTTATCACTGGGGTAGAGTACTTTTATCTTGCAAACCAACAGTAGATATGGGTCATTTCATTTTTAGTGAACCATAATCCAATTTTTTAATCCGTCAGATAGAGCAGGTGATACCTGATGGGAATTTCCAGGATAAAATGTAAGCATATAAAAACCTCCATTAGTCCTCATTCACTGCCAAAGGAAACAGAGCTAAGAATAGGCCTGTGTTTGTCTTGAGCTTTAATGATTAACCTGGCTGGGAAATTACAGGTGTGAGATACTAGAAGGAAGTTGAGCAGTGTGTTGACATTTGCAGTGAGAAACAGAATTATACTTACCTTTTACTTCACACAGTCACTCAGTGACGTAGAGATGCACGTGTTTTCCAACTTCCAAGTCAAGTATGCACTTGATGCGCTTAAGGGTTGGTATCGTCATTGTTCTTTTGGAGCGAGAACTATGCTATCAGACTTTAAAAAATGGAATAACATAAGCAGCTAGTTGTATACACTTCTGTTTTCTGAATCTAGCAATGTTTATGGGTATAAAACATAAATGATATATGAAAACACACAAAACTGGATTCTGACCAGTGTAATGTTACTGTTGTTTATACTATTTTTACATTTATTAATACTTTTAATTGTTTTTAATTTTACTTGTATACTTTGTTTTCATTTTAAATTAAGTTTAGTCATTTCACTTTGTGCTTTTATAATTCATTAATTTATTTATATCTTTAGTTTATTTCAGTTTAGCTTTAGAATTTTAGCTTATTTGTTTCAGTTAGCTGCCGACGCAACATTTTTAAGTGTAAGTTTTTCATCTAATGTTTTTATTTTATCTTTTTCAAATACCAAAACATTTTATAACCGGATTATAGGGTCATAAAAAATAATGAACAGGCACATATTATTTAATTTGAGTTTCTAAGGTGTACAAATAAGTAACACTTTCTAAGTAACTCCTTTCACCTTTTGATAGAAAAAAAAAGCAAAATAATTTGACTTAATTTCTACAAACCTAATTTTATTTTGTACTCTTTTTCGTGGAAAGTGCCTGAACGCTTGGGTAAAGCATGTTGTTAAAAATATTTTAATATGTTGATATGGAAGATTGTTTTAATTGATCTGTTTCATAGTTAAAATAGTGTTTCAGTATAGTAATGATGACTTCAACTGGTCACACGTGTGGACCAATTAGTAAGCAGGGCTGTGTGAACTTGAATAGTTCCTCGCCGTCTCATTTAATTTTAAAAACTAGGCCAGCCTGTACTGTCAAATTTTTGTTCCAGTGTTTGTCTGTATTAGTGGCAAGGGGGCTAATTTGAATCTCAGAAGGTGACAAAATTCCATCTCCTTCTCTCACTCTGAATCTTTATCAGGCCTGAACCCATAAGGCCTTCAGCCCGGACCTATATTTATCCCTTCTCTTGTGGGAGAGTGACTAATATGGCCAGGGACAGGTGGGGGTCAGGCATCTTTCAGCTTGGTGCATGGCTCTCAACGGCCCCTTACATAGTGATGATTGTGTCTGTGCCCTAGCAACTACTGTCCAGCGCTTCATGCCAAAAGATGACCCTCCCGCCCTCTTTTCTTTCTCTCTCCCTAAGCTGTGTGTAGACGAGTGCAGGCAGGTCATCTATTTCCTCTGTCTGACCTATCTGGATTCTCTTCTTTTTTTCTCTCGTGTGTATGCCCTTACATGTCTGCCTCATGTCTAGTGAAATGCCAGTGGGTGGAAATGGCATCACATGGCCCCGGTGCTTTCTCCACTCTCTGAACACGGATACTTGTGCTGCAAAAAACTGCCCGGCACAGTGTCCCGGGTCATATTTTTGACACATCACTGAAGTGGTGTCTGCACCCATGGTGCCTTTTTAGTACACTACATTTTGCACTAATCACGATCAGGTGTGCGTTTCCCAAAAGCATCGTTAGCCAACTATGGTCGCAAGTTCCGTCGTTACCAATAGAGTTCAATGGAAATTGCGACCATTGGCTAATGATGCTTTCGGGAAACTCACCCCAGAGTAGTTTTTGTCAAGTACTTGTACTAATGGTAAATACTTTACTCCATCTCAAACTATTTTAAATGCCATTTTGTATTTATTATGCATGAAGATTTAATTATCACATTTTGAGAGATTACATGAAATATTTTAACTTTTTAAATGTGGCACTCTGCAAGACTAAAAATTGTGAAAAACCAATAATATTGACTTATAGATTCATATTTTAACTTAAAGTCTGGATTTAATATATCTATATGTTAGCTGTTTATGTAGAATGATAATTTAACTATGGGTAGTTGGGCTGAATACGTGCAAACTGCAGGAGAGTCAATAATCTTATCAGACCTTGATGTTCTTTGCAGTCTGCATACTGTCTGCTGTCTTGCACAAAATTGCAACGTTTTGTCCCAAGCGCTCTTCCAGCTGTCATGTTTGGTTACACGAGATGATATACAGTAGCTACCAACACTGTAAAAGTCCATCAGCATTCATTCACTCTGCTGTTTATTTTTAGGTGTGTAAAATTAGCCACGACCCTGTATCAGCCTGCAGCTCATATCCCCTCATATGCTGATAGATGTGCGAAGTGCAGAGCAAAAGAGACTGTTTGCACTATACTCTTAATTTTCTGCCTATCTTTGTCACTTTCTTGCTTTTTTTCATATCAAAGCTTCCGTACTCTCTGTAAAGCAGTTTTATCAGCTTAAAAAAAAAAAAATTATCACACCTTCCAAGGGCAAGTGTGCCTCATACAGTGATTATAAGTTTTTTTTTTTAATTAAAATGTTTGGAATAACACAATAATTATTTATTTATATATTTATGCAGATTTAAATCCTTTTTGCTCACCAAGGCTTATTTGATAAAAAAAATATATATTTAAAAAGTAGTATTGTGTGAAATTTTACAGATTAAAATAACTGTCTTAAAAACTGCGCGGGTCACAAAAACATGAAACCACATTGTTGTTTTGTGCAAATATTTCTGGTGGTTTTAAGATGACGTTTAGGAGAAAACACTTGAGGCATTCTAGATAAACTTCTGATTGTTAGGGTTTAGGCTAGTCAATGTTCTATAATTTTGGTTTAAATGTGTTTAGTTCTAGTTCCTAATAAACTCGGTTTGGATTTGGTGCTTAGCAAGTGTTGTTAACTTTGGACCCTTGGGTCGGCTAAAAAAATAGAGACCATGAGATCGAACTGACACTAGAGAATGGAGGAAACAGCTGGGTCAGAGGTGACTGGGATGTGGGAAATGAGCTCAGCTGGGCCTGATGGGTTTTTTCTTTGTTTTTATTTGGGGAGTGACTGCCCCGGGCTTCTTGCATTCCCTCAATTTTGCAATCCTTCCTCCCTCAAAACCCTGAGACAGAGGGCTGGCGTTTCCGCAGAAATACCCAGATTCCTCAGAAGTTACACTGAGGGGGCTTTTCAGAGCCAGACGTGGAAAGTTCAAAGCCTGTGGCATGTAATACAGGAACAGTGGTTTATGATCGAGACCACTGGTCACTGTAAGTGTCAAGATGAAGGTGGTGCTTCGTAATGACTGCTGTCATGGGTCAAACGTCTCCCAGCTCTATAACTGAGCCGCTGCAGCATGAGCCCTTTCACATATTTTACAATACCACTTTGAGATATGAGATTGAGCCTCTTAATGTACTGATAGCACAAGATGTGAATGCTGTTATACCAATTTGGTGTGTGCTTTTGCGTCACTGTGGCAGTACTTCCAGAAAACAAATGTCTGTGATGTTTTTAATGTATCCAGATTTTTTTTTTTAGGTTATGTATAATTAAATATAAAATATACATTTAAAAAATATTTACAATATCTCTGCTTTGTCTCTCTGTCACTGTTCTTGTCATCAGTATCAGCGAGAACTTCCTAACTGTCAAAGGTGCCGCGCTCTTCCTCCCTCGAAATGGCTCCTCCTCTTCTTCAGCACCCCGCATCATTCAGCGGCGGAACAAACACACAGGTATGAAACCGCACAAAAGGATCTCTTGACGCAGTTTATTATGCTATTCTCTCTGGCTGTCAGACGCAGCTTAACATGAGTTATGGAGTTGGTTTACGTTGAACTCTTCCATGTGGCAATGCATAAGACTGACATTGAGATGAAGGATTTTGTCACTCAAGAATGTTTGTGTGCATGTATTTGCATTCATGTTGATAGACATACTGCTGTGCTTGCAGATTGACAGCATTGATTTCATTATGCGACCCATTAGCTTACAGGAATGCATTATGAAGGGACCCTAGGGTCCATCAGTCATTGTATACAGTATATACAGTCTTTATTCATCTTTATTTGTCTTAAGAATTTAATTAAAACAAGTTTTTATTTAGTTATATACAGTGGCCCAGGAAAGTACTTACTTGGACACTAATGCTACACATACATTTAATGAATTTTATTGCATTAGATAACAAAATATTAAATTAAGCTGTATTTATTTAAAGAAAAATATAAGCACAGTTTCATATTCATTTTTTTTTAGATAATCACAATTTCTGTTTCATGCCGAAAAGGTTCTGGATTTTTTTCATCATATGTTAATTAAAAAAATACATTGTATAATATGACTTCTTGTTTATATTTGTTCTGTTTTTGTTGTATTTATATGATGTTTGTATTTTTGTAAATGAATTTTTGCCATGAAAATAGCTCTGACTGCTGACATGGCATGAAATAATATAATCTGAATCTGTTTCATGCCAACTCCAAGGATTCAAAAAGTTTTTGTGTCCTCTCTATGCAACTTTTATCAGCCATACTTGTTTTTAACTCTCCAACTGGTTTAATATTTTAATATTTCTATTCATGATTTACAAACCCAAGCGTAATCACACAGTAGCCTGACAAGGAATGTGCCTTGTATGGAAGTTAAATTGGCCTCTGGGTAATTTTCACTGAAGCATGCAAATGTCACAACACTATTATCTGGGAGGTTTATGGTTGTTATTGGTTCCTTCACAGGTGACCTTCAGCAGCATTTGCAGATCATGTTCACCCTGCTGCGCCCAGAGGACACCATCCGCCTGGTAACTACCATCATCCAGACCTAATTAATCAAACCCCATGCATCAGAATGCTGATCATCTCTGATTCTGTCTCTATCACAGGCTGTCCGATTAGAGAGCGCCTACACCCTGCGTACACGGTACATGGTGATCGTCTCCACCAATGGTAGACAGGACACAGAAGAAAATGTGGTGCTGGGAATGGACTTCAGCAATTCAGACCGGTCAGTATAATGCAGACACGCTGATAAGTTCATTTTGTTAATGTTGAAGGTGGTGCTCATAATATGTGATGATGCGTTTCCTGTAGCACTTGCACAGTTGGGCTGGTTTTACCCTTGTGGAGCGATACACTTATACACTTGGATGGAGACGGGTGAGGCATAACATGCATGCACAAACCAGTTCTGTATTTTTAAACAAAACTTTTACTGAGTATTCATACTGAAAGAAATGTTTTCCTCTCATTAGTGGCTTCAGCGTGTCCACCGTTAGCCGAGTCCATGTATTCAAACCAGTCTCAGTGCAGGCCATGTGGTGAGTGTCCAAAAAGACAGATTTTTCGCACTTTCATACTTTTTTTATGTAAGATTAATGTATTTTCTCACTCGCACATACTCTTAGGTCGGCCTTGCAGTCTCTGCATAAGGTTTGCGAGGTGGCCCGATGTCATAACTACTACCCCGGCAGTCTCTTCCTGACCTGGGTCAGTTACTATCAGAGCCGTGTGTCCTCCGACCAGCACTGCATCAATGAGTGGAACGCCATGCAAGACGTGCAGTCCTACCGTGCAGACTCACCCGTGCTGTTCACCGATGTGTGAGTAATGCTTTTAACATTGATAATAGAAAATAGTCAACAGTGTATGGTTTTGTGGAAATAGGTGTTCGAGCCCTTATGAAACAAGGGTGTTGTTATTGTACTTTCCATATTTAGGGCCAAATAGGTGTGAATAGCGCTGTTTGGGTTGTAATTCAGTCCTTGTATTTTGGAAAATCAAGTCCATGCATGTACACTCGCAAAGTTCAATCATATAGGGCAAGTTTGCATCAGAGTAAGACAAGGAGGCATGGCGTTCCCTGAATAGATTAATGTGTTATTGCCAAATCGATGAGATGACCTCTAACTACTTCGATGCACAGCGGCCTGATGGTGTAATCCATGTTGTTGCTTAGACTGCTGGGGGAATTTCCCCTCAGTTGGAGGCATACTCACGTGCATGTGTTTATAACATACACAACTTCAGGCTCAGCCTCTTGCTTTTTATAGCTCCACGCTGAGGTAGTGATTTACAGTCGGAAAAAAGGGCGAGATTGATAGGTAGCCTGGTGGATGGATGGAAACAGGTGGCTTGAGAAGGGGAATGAAAATTGTCTATCAAGTAGACATTGTGACCCTAAAAGAGGGCACTGAGGTTGCGCCATAGATTGTGTTTTCCTCGAGAGTTGAGAGGTCTTTAGTGAAGCGGATCTGTTCTTTTTAGACATCCTGTGAAATGGTGCCCATTGAATGCTTCTGAGTTAGGTTAACTGAGAGAGCTAAGGTATTGTCTTTGTCTCCATAGCTTAAAGGAGAACTCCGGCGCAAAATGAACCCTGTGTTAGTGTGTGGCTGTTTTGAGTCTTGTTAGCGGTATAAACTAGCGATTTCCTTTTACTTATTAAATGCCCCCATTACTAGCGTTATACGCGTTATACATTTGATTATCATGAAAACAAATCTCAGAGAACAATTGACTAGGTAGGTACCAACGTTTTATTAGACCAAAGGTTCATTTTGCGCCGGAGTTCTCCTTTAAGATTTAGTATGGTCACTTTGCATGAATATACATAGGAACATAATGGGATTATAATTCTACACACTGTCACTTTCTTTTTTTCAAGTTTTCATAAAGGTCAATCAGGCTGGCATGTGTAAACATGTTTAACTTTACTGCATAGGGGCTTTTCAACCCTTGTGAACACAGCCACCATCTGAGGGTGTTGACCTACATTGCATAGCAAGTGTTTTTAAGGTTACTGGTAGTGATCAAGATCACAGTGCAGTCTCCTGGTAGCCAATCAGTGCCTTGTTTTGGTGTCAGTGTAGAGACATTTGTCCCATGGTGAAACAGAGGCCTAGGTATGACGCACATTTACCATTAATATTTGCACATACTGGATCTGAGCTGGGATTTTATTTAAAATTGTTTGTTTAATTCAAACAAAGGCTTTGTTCTAAAGTCTCTGTTTTTTGTTGCTCTACTCGAACAATACCACATAGACATACAAAGAATCATACGAGGTGAGGCACGCCTCACATTGTGACCAAACTGGATGATTTATGATTCTGGGTTTCATGCATACAGGCCAACTGAGAGAGAACGCACAGAGAGACTGATTAAGACCCGTTTGAGAGAGATCATGATGCAGAAGGACCTTGAAAACGTTACTTCGAAAGAGGTACAAACATCCACTGTGCATAAATTATGCAATCATAAAGTCTTCTTGGTTTGAAATCTTCCATAAAACCCACCAAAATCTGAATGTCTTAAATAATGCCACCAGATCTTGAGGTTTATGTAAAAAAATGGTAACAGAGTTATTGTATAATAACTTTTTTCTTCAGATTCGGACGGAGCTAGAGATGCAGATGGTTTGCAACCTGCGCGAGTTCAAGGAGTTCATTGATAATGAAATGATTGTCATCCTGGGCCAGATGGACAGCCCCACTGAGATCTTTGACCATGTCTATCTGGTTGGTCTCCTACCTACTTGTCTATACCTCTTAATAAAAAGGACTAATCTCCTACGGACATTAGGGGAAGGAGTGTTCAATCTTGCTTCTGAAGGATCACTGTCCTGCTGAGTTTAGCTATAACCTCAATTAAACACCCGAACCAGCTAATCAAGGTCTTCATGCCTACCTCTTCACGTTGGAGCTAATCTCTGCAGGATGTTGGCCATCCAGAAGCAGGTTTGGACACCCCTGCTTCAGGAGCATCATCAATAACGTTTAATTTCTGTTTATATTTCCAGGGTTCAGAGTGGAACGCCTCTAACCTTGAGGAGCTTCAGAACAGTGGGTAAGTGACACTGTTATTCCAGGCCACTGTTTTTAAACGAATACATCCGCTCGGCTGTATGCATTCATTGTTAATTTTACCACCCCACTTCCTCAGAGTTCGCTACATCCTGAATGTGACGCGAGAGATTGATAATTTCTTCCCCGGGCTTTTCGAGTATCACAACATCCGAGTGTATGACGAGGAGGCCACAAACCTTTTGGAGTATTGGAATGACACCTACAAGTTCATTTCCAAAGCCAAGTAAGTAGAAAAACTGGCTTCTGAAGTTCTGGTTCTCCGATAGTGTTTGACCAAAGTTTTGCGATCCAGGAAAGCTGGGGTGAAGTGTCTGGTACACTGTAAGATGGGAGTGAGTCGTTCTGCCTCCACTGTGATCGCATACGCTATGAAGGAGTACGGCTGGGACCTGGAAAGAGCCTTTGACCATGTGAAGGAACGGCGCTCTGTCACTAAACCAAACCCATCCTTCATGAAGCAGCTGGAAGAATACCAGGGTATCCTGCTTGCCAGGTATAGGGCATACACAGAGCTTGAAGTCAAATGCTTATTCATAGCTTCCTTACCTTTTAAATAAGGAGCCAAAGAATAGTTCTACTGACACACATTGACCTTAGGATTAAATGTAATACTTTTGCTCTTGTTAAAAAAAAAAGTTTCCATTTGAGTAAATGCTTTTGTATTTTGACTCAATGGCATCGAGTTTCGTCACCATTGTGATCTATTATGCTGGTCTCTCCACATTCCTTTTGTTGTGCAGCTTTTGCTGTCATACTTGCTTTCGTGTTTGAATTCCCATTCACACACCCAGAGCTAATTGTATTTTTAAAATATCGGTCGGGTCACCACCCTCAGTGACTCACCTGACATTTAATGTTTCCACCATATTGATGAAAGACTCTCGTCTGACACACTTGTCTTTCTTTCTCCCTTGCCTTCTCATTCCTCCAGCAAACAGAGGCATAACAAGCTGTGGCGTTCCCACTCAGATAGTGATCTGTCGGAGGGTCATGAGCCGCTGTGCAAGGCACCTCGCTCGCTGGACCACCCGGACCCATATAACAACAACAGTCTTCCTTCCATCCAGCAGATGCTAGGCATTGCTGTGCTAGAGTCCCTTACCAATCCACAGCCTGTTACAGGCAACACCCATATCAAATCGGGTGAGCTGCCACATGAGGACCCCTTCCTCCCGCCTCTCCCCAGACAACGAGCAGCTACAGTGGTGCCTGAGCAGAATATGGCGAAGAACTCTCGTAAGAACCTTGCGGTGAGCGAGCCAGTTGCTCGTCGCCACCCTCCTCCCTCTCTACACGTTCTCGCTCCTCCTCTTTCGCCAGAGGAGAGAGAGGGCAATACAACTCCAGACCTCGGCGCCCAGTCGTCTCACCAAGTGCCTGAGCTAAAAACAGATACCGTTGAGTTGTCCCCGGACACTCCTGATCAGAATGACTCTTATCAAGTGTCACAAAGCTTAGAACTTTGTCTGGAAAGGGCCGTCAGTAAAGATGAAGGGAATCTGCCTTCTCCGAGCACGCCCGAGGCTGACAGCCCCTCAGCAGCCCCTTTGATTCCCGAGCTGGACTCTAGTGATGATAACAACAACCCCAACGCTGTAGACTCTGTGCATGCCGGCGCATCCCGCCTTAGCACAGATAGCATTGACTTCTTTAGTGCCAGAGAGAAGTTCCTCTGTCTGTCCCAGGACAAGCATCCTCGCTCATTTTCTGAAATGGCTGCTCTGCAGCCACCTCAATCCAGATGCACCCCTCCCTTGGATGATCCCAGTGAGGAAACGGATGAGGTAAGAGTTTGCGCTCACTTCAAAGATCATTGTACTTCCTGATATGTCATTCTGATAGATAAATGATGAAACATGAATGGGGTGACTCATTTATTGATCTAAAAGTAAAGACACAGGAAGTGTATAGAAGTCATACAAGTACAACACTGCCTCTTGCTGGTGTAAACTGAAAATTGTCCATTATGTTGTTGCTTCAGACTATGAATATGACTTTTCATACTTTTTTTGTGATCATTTTCTGCTAATTTTAGAGGTTGACGGCTACAGTCCCCATTCTGAGAAAAAAATAGAGCAATTCTGCCTTAAAATTTTGTGAGCCATGGAAGAGAGTTAGTTGAGGGTGCTTCAATAACATGAACTGAATGTAAAGAATTGAAATGTTTTGGCTGAGCAATTCTTTTGATGCGTTAACATTTACGTTAATGTGGTAAGCTCTCTTTATTAAAAGTATTTTCTCTTTTCTCATTCCTAGTGCCATGCCCACTCAGAGACCGATAGTAATACAGTACCCCACCCCCTTCACCACGACAATGTCTGTGTGCGTCATATAGTTACTGAACTGGAATCCATATCACACACCTGCGGTCCACCACTGGCACGCAACTCATCTCAAACTGCAACACTGGAGGAGGTGGATGGGCAAATTTCTTCAGCTCCTCACTCTCCCTCCGACAGGACCTCAGGATCTGTGCGTCGCGCCACTGAGCAGTTGGAACTTATGCTACGACAGGGTCAAGAGGTTCCTCGCTCTCCTCTTCCTTCCCCATGTTTGGACGGTCCTGAACTGCAATCTTTCTCCAGTAAGCCAGAGAGCACTGTGGCCCTGACCTGCACTGACACCCAAAAGACTGTTGACGGAAAAGGAGGCGACACCAAAGTGCTTGATGATGAGGACTCTGGTATAATCCCTGATCCGTCCTTCTCACTGTATCTCGAGGGGAGTGTTTCAGTGGAGGCTGACCAGATCACTTTGAACCCCACTCTTGAGCCCAGCTCTGGTTCTTCCTCTGTGTTGTGGCTAGAAGGCGTGACCGAGCTGGAGACGGATGTAGATGACCTGTTGAGGCCTCAATTCCGCCTAGCACGCAGCAGTGAGGACTTGCAGAAGATCCAGGAGACTCTCCGAGAGCTCCAGGCGTTCTTGTATGAGGCTGGAGGACTGGGGGCCTGCAATGGACAAGTTGAGGAGAGCCAGCCGCTCAAGGGCCAGTGGAACTCATTAGATGGGGAGCAACGCTTGGAGCCCAAAGCACCTGCGATGTGGCAGAGAGCCATGGAAATCGAGGCCCGCATTAGACAGGCCGGTCTAACCCCTCCCTCACTCATGAAACGCTCTGCCTCACTTGCTAAACTTGACCGGCTAGAGCTGTCTACTAACGACTTGAGTGACTGGGACATCCATCCGGCTAACACAGGGTTTCATCAACCCTCTTCTTCCTCTTTATCCACCTTTCACTCCTTGCCACTGACCCACAGCCATGACGACGCCCATAAGAAGCAGCGTGTTCTACCTCAGAGCCCTTCCGACCCTGATTCCACTGTCCATTTGATAGAGGCGGACAGGATTGAAGGCTCCGGCCACCTCGCACCCTCATGTTTGCAGATAATGCAAGAGGGTGAAGCTAGTCCCCCTGAACACTCCCCCGTCCAGCCCACCAATTCCGTGTCCACACGACAACAACATGTAAAGACTTATCCTATTCGCCGTTTCCGCAAAGCGTCAGACAAGAAAAAGACAGTCACTGTTTTGTACAACACCATGTGACCATTACTGAACTTTCACATAGGACTATCTCAGACTGCAACCAATTCAAGTTTCATTCAGTCTAAGCTAAATTTGTACGCTAAAGATGTATGCTACTGTAGGTGCGAATGAGAGCGTGAGTGTGTTTCAGTTTTGTGTTCAGAATCTTTCAGGTAGCAACTCGGACAAGAGGGTTGTTTCTTAAAATATGCACTTTACTCTCTTGTTTTCTTTTTTACGGTTTTCTTTTATTTTTTTAGATAGCATTTTTATTTGAGTATTTTTGCACTGGCTTGTTCGGTAGAGTCGACTGTTTGTCTGACAGCATGTGGAGTCGTGATTCTGTTTGAAATCAAGGTAAACTTGATCAACTTTTTTATCCTGTGCTTTAGCTGTGACTCATAAAATTAAACTGCACTATTTTAATTATTTTTGTCGAGTCATTCATTCTGTAGACAGGTTAATGAGTGACCTTGTCAATGAGTTATTAGGATTGGCATATTACAAACCGCATTTGTAATTTTAGAAGAGGTGATGATTATTAAAATAAACTATTAATAATTTGATTTGATAGTAGTTTGTTTTGTTTATCATCTGAATTGGGATGGAGAACTGTAGTAGCCTGCTCTTTCAGTGCAATTTGCTGTCTGAACCACATCGCCACAGTGTGGTAAAGAGCTGTACTGCAATATGATGTAATGCATTGTGTGTTGTGGTGGTTGGTACCGTTGCCTGTGTACTAGCATTATTTTAACATACAGCATTGTCTTGTTTGTAATTTACCAAACCCAGGCTAGTTAAGGTACACTAGTAATGATGTCCTGCATTTAACAATCTCGGGTATTTTCAATTCATTTTACAGTAAGTTCAATTAAAACATGTAACATTGCTAATGAGCACACCCTTGATGCATATTAGAGAACAGAAGTCCATTTTTAGCTACGTCTGGGATCAGTGGCTATTATTTAAAATATTCTCGTAATAGTACCTGCACCGACTGACTCTGATTAATATTATTCATTGAGGTTGACTCATCACTTAGCTGAAGCTTCCTCTAGACTGCTGATTCATTAAAACACTCCCCCGATATTCCTAAAATAATCGTGAGAATGAAGGTGTTTGAAGCCTTTGGTGAATGACATGAAACAAATTTTAATTATTTTTGATCCTGCTGTTGATCAAATTTCACCTGCAATTTTTGGAAGGAAAGATGCATATTAGGCAGGCCTAGATGATGAACACAGCACAATCAATTATGCTTAAAGTGACTTTTAAAGGGTTAGTTCACCCAAAAATGAAAATTAACTCATTAATTACTCACCGCCATGATGTACCAATTTTGAGAGGTGGATCACTACCACATAGGCTGCCTAAGGGATCGAAACTTGACGGCCTAGAAAGTCATTGAAGAAAATGTTTAAATATTCCATGTGACTACAGTGGCTTAAGTATAAGTTTATCAAGCGATGAGTACTTTTTGTGCGAAAAAACAAACAAAAATAACAACTTTATTCGACTATTCCTTTTCCTTGTAGGCCTGAGACGAGAGTTCAAGAGATTTCCACTACGCATGCGCGAGAACTGAACTGAAGTAGTTGAAGGAGATCACAATTCTCACCTTGCTCTGTTCTGTGACGTCACGTAATACGCAATTGCATTAGGAGTCGTAGAACAGAGCAAGGCGAGCATTTGTGCTTATAAAACTTAAACTTTTTTCACAAGTTCACACTTACATATAATTTTGAGTGAGTAAGATTCAATTCATATTTGGCGTGCTGTCTGGAGGGAGGGCTCCGAGCTCGGAATTCTGCACGAACCCAGAGTACTCCCCCCATATGTAAGTGATTTTTTTTAGAAAGAGTAGTGTGGAAAACTAGGAGTGTGGAAGAGGGATGCTGCAAACTGTCAATGGATCGAGGTAAGACTGCTGAGTCTATATATGCCCTCTTATCATTGATTGCTGATTGCTGTCCACTCATGTTAATTATCTGAAGGTGCTCCTCCCAAACTTAGTTAATAAAACTTCATTTATTTATTTTTGAAATGACTGTCATTTTGCTAGATAAGAGCCTTATTCATTGTCTGGTATCGTTTAAAGCCTGTTGAAGCTGCACTGAAACTGTCATTTGGACCTTGAAACGGTTGGAGTCCAATGAAGTCCATTATGTGGAGAAAAATCCTGGAATGTTTTCATCAAAAACCTTAATTTCTTTTCGACTGAAGAAAGAAAGACATGGACATCATGGATGACATGGGGGTGAGTAAATTATCAGCATTTTTTTTTTTTGTTAAAGTGAACTAATCCTTTAATGGCACGGAGGTCCAACACTGTAAAAAAATATTGTTCGTTTAACTTAAAAAGGTAAGTAACCTGGTTGCCTTAAAATTTTAAGTTGATTGAACTGGAAAAAAGTGAGTTACTACAATGAAGGAGATTAATTTAATCATCAGAAACTCAAAATAATAAGTTATCTCAACTAAATAAATTAAGTTGATTTGACAATCTTGAAAATATATATATTTTTTTACAGTGAAGGTACTTTCAAAAAATACCATGGTACATGTAGGCCTACGTACATGCATATTTTTCTGCAGTATATGATCAAGCACAAGACCTTTGCTTTTAGAACCACAAACTTCAAAATTCACTAACGCATTAATTCCCAAAGCTTGAAAATTCAAGTTAATTTAGATGTCATTATTCGCCTTTATTCGGAATGCATTTAAGTTACAAATGTGAACAATATATTTCAGTCACATACAGACACAACAGCAGCACTCCACACAAAACACAGCTCAACCAAATTCAAATGAGAAAAAAAATGTTAAATATAAATAATGCTATTATTTGTTATACTAAAACATTGAGTCATATCAAGCATTTCTGCCCAGGCATTCACAAGTCACACAATCATAAGATCAATCCTACGTGTTTATTAGCTCCGTCTCTAGACAGCGCCATCAGATCCGCTTCCTTTGAAAACTGATGGTTAATCCCTTGTGTTTTTACATTGAAGCTTTTCAGAAGTGGAGTATGGCCATGTTTCCTAATTTGTTTTTCATATTCACCTGATACATCAAACCCTGAGGGCACGTCAGTCAGCCCCAGAATAAATCCGACTAAGGAGACGGATCTATTTTAAGATTCTCCAATAAAACTTTCCCCTTTGTATGTGCTCAGGGCATTATCTCTGTGAGTGATTCCTCCTTTCATGTTTTATTCCAGAACTGGCACCCCTTATAAAAGCACAATTAGATTTCTGATTAGCTACCGCAGGTGTTCCAGTCATGAGACAATGAGCTCTGATGGGAATGTTGAAGGAAGCACTGAATGGAGGCCGGTAAAGAAACAGTGTTGTCGAGTGATTGAACAGATGGATGAATGCATGTCGTGACAATCACACTGATTAAAGTACCCAAGAGTTGATATGAAAGATCAACTTAGCACCATTTGAACCAATAGAACAATGAAAAAAATAACGTCTTTTTTTCTGAAACGTGCATTTAGGACACATGATGAATATTGCAATGAGCATTTGATTCAGATTCAAAGGAATCATTTAGTCATTATTGACGTTTACCTGAAAATGGCTTGTTTCTTCCATTCTCTCTCAGTTGTGCCATTACAATAAATTCTCTTTTGGGTTCGAATTATCAATCTGTCTAATCATGCCGTTAATACTGCACAAAGGGTGGTTGCCAACCTGTCGTCATCATAACGCAGGGTTTGACGTTCCCTTTAGGGCGCTTGCACACTACAAACAGTATGGCAGAGGATTTTATGAGAATGATTGCGCAAGATTCATTTTGAGGGTGTGGAAAGAACTGGATGAAGGCCTGTTCACACCAAGACCAATGTGTGAAAATTTTAATTTGAATGACCAAAAATAACATTTTCAAGCCACAAATATAAAACATTTTGTAACCTCTATTCCATTGCACTGCGAAGCCAACCAAGATTCAAGCTTTTGGTCATGTGCCCAGAGCTATTACATAAAACTATGATTTAGTGGCCCTCGCGAACAGTATGTGAGAGTAAATAGCACAAGAATCCTGAACCAGCTCTTTTCTCTCTACTCTTGCACTAAGAGGTGTTTGATACACTACGCCAAATACCAAAATCTCGTCCAAAACGTCCAACCGCCTCTTTGAAACCATACTGATACGGTTGACTTCCTTAATTCTCTGTAACAAGCAGATGTCAATCCACCTACAGTGAATTTGCGCCGAACATTGATGCTGGTGTGAACAGGTCTTTAGTTTGAAACCAAATGGGAACACATCAAATTAGATTTCCGAATTCACAGAGGGACATGTCTATCTGAGATTCTCAAAGTTCAGCAGGTTAACGTACCGACATTAGAGTATACGCAACAAAAGTATAAGTGTCACTTTCGCAAACATTTGCGTTTTTCTTCATGCATCCTTGTGAATGCAGCATTCCCATCAAATTGAGGTGGATTTGCTGCATTAACTCTTGCAAATGCCCTCCCACATTCGATTAGGAGACATTGCGTCCCCCCAATCCAAGTACAGTGAATTGTGTGTATTAACAACCAAAACTTAAAGGGTTAGTTTACCCAAAAATGAAATTAAGTAATTAATTACTCACCCCCATGCTGTAAAGTCGTTATTTTTGTTTTATTTACGCACAAAAAGTATTCTCGTCGCTTGATAAACTTATAGTTGAGCCACTGTTGTCATGTGTCGTCAATGGATATTTAAACATTTTCTTCGATGTCTTTCTGGGCCGTCAAGTTTCAATCCCTTAGGAGCCTATGTAGCAGTGATCCACCACTCAAATTTAATCAGAAATATCTTCATTTGTGTTCTGAAGATGAACGAAGGTTTTACGGAATTGGTACAGCATGGGGGTGAGTAATTAATGACTTAATTTTCATTTTTGGGTGAACTAACGCTTTAAGTTCTTTAAATCCATAATATGAAATTGAAAAGTGACAATTTCCCCCAGAATTCACACCTGCCGGTGAGTATCCAGGAACTCTGTGTGAGTGCCTGGATGATAGCTTTAAGAAACAACAGTAAGATACACAGCGCGGACTGTCTCGGTCAAAATTGCACATTCACACGTTAGGAGACCAGACTGGTGCAGATCAGTCAGTGGATTGCCATGAGTTTAGTAGTTTGTTTTTGTAAACTTGCAGAGTGTAGACAGAGGGTTCTCTGTGATTCTGAATGACTCCTTGGAGAGTTCCAGTTCTTTGGAAGAAGAGGGTGGGGCATTTGGGAGTGGCCAATCATAGTTCACGCTGGTTACAGATCCCCAGGCGTGCTCTGCCACCCCTCGCTTCCCAATGGCCCGGTCACTTTTCCATGAGTGACAGCTGTATGATACGCTGCAGTTCCTCTTCCTCGCGTCTTTGACGTAGCTCCGCCTCTTCCTGCTCGCGGGCGGACAGCGCCATGGCTATACGCAGCTGCTCATCGTAGCTGCGTGGTGGCTTATTGTTTGGTGTGCTGCGAGGGCTCTCCACGGTGCTGGGTTTGTGCTGTGGGGTTCTGGGTAATGGGGAAGAAAAGAAGTGACTGAGATTTCTGCTAACAGAAGATTGTTTTTTTAAGCACCAAAATCAGCACTTTAAGTGTGATGAAATACACTTGTGTATTAATATATGCGCCATCTGTCTAGCGCTTTTTTGCCCCTGTAGCTTGAATTTTTATGTTTTTAAAAGTCTCTTCTGCTTACAACTTAAAATCTGTTTTCTATTATTTTTAAATGCTGAATTTTTAGGAGCCATTCCTCCAGTCTTTCAGAAATCAATCTAATACGCAATTATTTATTATTTATTATTCATATCATTTATTATTATCATCAATGTGGAAAACAGTTGTGCTGCTTAAAACTTTGTGGAAATCGTATTTTCTTCCCAGGATTTTTGGATGAGCAGAAAATTCAAAAGAACGGCATTTACTTGAAATAAAAATGTTTTGCAACATTATAAACGTCTTTAACTTTTTAACTAACCCTTATAGTGTGAAGTGACTGTTCTGGATTCATGTCGGCATCTCAATCTGCTTTAAAACTCTGCGAGGAGCAAGAAGTGGAGGTGAGGAGAGAGAGATGAAAACCTTAGTGAATTTCTATGAGCTTCACTGGGGCTGTATTGACAGTCATGCCTGTGTCAATAGCTCCAGTAAATTTGATGAGAGTGTAATGCTGTCCCTGCCTATTGTGTGTGAGATGTGACTACAGGAGACAGTAGAAGAAGAATACTGACTGCAGACCTTTCATGTCGGCTGGGGTCGCAGGGCAGAGAGTGTGTTCCCGGCTTGCTGTTGGTCAAAGCCTCCCAGATCGTCACCTGTGAGTGAAACAGTGTAAAAGGGTTTACAGAGTCTAATCAGACAACAAGACACATTAACAGCAGCAATCTCTCTCTTTTTTTGCAAGGCAACCAGGGTGATGTTAACTTCCTGTGTTGGCTTACAAAAACGCTGTTATCCCTGCTGCACTCTATAGGAATGAAAAGACTTTCATTTAAAGAAGCCAATCACTTTCACTCTAGGAAATACCAATTTTTCGTGCAACTTGAGTTGCTAAATGTATACATTTTTGATGATCTCATTTGCATTATAAGGGCTTTACATATTCAACAAAATCTGCCTCTACATAGCTGGATATAACACAACTTCCCAAAGTTCAGTAAGGTCCAAACATGTTTGCATTGGTGAAAGGACAAGAGAGAGTGCAGAAACAGACCGGCAACTTTTTATGTGATGGGAATAGATCTAAATACTTAAAAAAAACTTCTCACGATTCGTTGATCTCGATAGCTGTAATAGTAAAAAGGTATAATAGCTGTAGTAAAAGTATTCGAGAGAGTTCACATGTATAAGCATGTCAGCCAATCACAGCAGTGGGCGGGTACACTGAATCTCAGCAGACACGCCCCTTCAAACAGAGCGTTCAAATCAGGCTTGGAAAAATGCCTTTTATTTCTAAATTATGACTTTTTTATCTAAAGACATACTAACATGCTATACATTAATTAAAGAGAAAAATACCGCTAGAGTCTGCGAGAGCGGGGGGGAAGATGACTCAATGTTGGACAACACGGTTAACAACTTAGGAATGGAAACGGATATGAGTATGTAGAGTAAGACCAAGCTTCTGTCTATGGCTGGAGCAAGGTGACAGTGGTCAGGGGTTTGAACGTTCATCGAGGGAAAATGAAATGCTTGAGGGAGAAGGGACAAGGGCCTCGGATTGATCAGTCCTTCTTACGAAGTCAGTCGAATGAAATCCATTGACAGGAAGCAAACCGCATTTATAGTAAGACTTTATAGTAAAGGAATATTGCAGCTGCCAGTCTCTGCTTTAACCGAGGAGTTTAAGTGTGCCAAGGTCAGACTGCAAATGACCTTAGTAGAGTCACGCGACAAATGTGTAAGGGACAAAGTGGTCAGCAAAGAAATCTGTGGTAGAGGCAAAGGCTGCCCTTCAAATTGGGGATATCATGGAAACATTATAAAATAAGCCCATGTCAGGGGACATCAAATATTCTCAGAAGACTGCAGTATTTTTGGATCTAGTAAGCACGGAAAAATTATTTGAAGCCATGTTGTTTCATGGTTGGTTAGGACATGGTGTAAAAGGGTATGTTTCTGTATGTTGCAGACACCTATGTGCATCTGTTAACAGACCTGGTCATATTCTGATCCAGCCTCAATCAGGCTCTGCTGGATGGCATAATGTAGCAGATCATCCTCTTCTTCTCTGATGTTTTCCCTCTGGTTTCCTCCTAAAATGCTGTAGCCCCGCGGAGCCTCAAAAACACAAGGTGGGATCTCTCCTCCACGGCATGAGTCTAATTTTATACACAAACACAAATTTATGAAGACCGGTGCAGAATTTTGTAGTTAAATGCATTAACCAGCAAATCTGAGTTACATCAATACTACAGGCAGTGCTAAAAGGAATGCAATCATTAAACACGTATCCATTAAATATTTATGTCTCTGGCCATTAAAAATGGTGAATGCTTCGTCTGAACACGGCATTATTTTCTAACACCTTATTTCTCTTCTTAAATAGCTTCTAACAAACACATTTTCTTGAGGGTAAAAGGTTGATTCGGACTTGTGGAGCTAGAGCTGGACACGCTGGAAGAGTCGCTGCCTGGAGATGGTGCCTCTGTCCTGGGACTGTCCTTTTGTCCGTCTCCTTCAGTGTCCACCCGGGGCAAACCACCCTCTTCACAACCATTCAGGTTCCCAAAGGTGATCCGAGCATTTAGGATGTGGTAGATGGGAATTTCTGTTGTGAAGAGATGTCTAATAACTTAAATGTGTGTTTGTTTGTAACCATACTTCGAAAACACATTTTTAGGCATATAGCATGTTCTTTCCATTTTTTTCCCTTTCTCTCACCTATTTTGATAGGGAAGCCAGGGGGCAGACGTAAGGTGATGAAGTCCCTAAGCTTGGCGAACAGAGTGTTTGAGATGGCCATGAGGTCGATGATAGGAGCCACCTGCTCCTCCAGAGATAAAGGGTGAGATTCACACAACCACAGCTTGGCTTTGAACCTGGGAAAAAACATTCATTTAAGGGTCGTGACAGCAAGCTGACGGTGGATGTTGGCCATCGATGAGTATCTGTCGGGCTAGTTTTGAGGTGTGTTCCACACGTCAATTAAAGCTACACTGTGTGATTTTTACCCCCATCTAGCGGTGAAAAGGTATATGACCATCGAGGGAATATTAGTTTCTGTTCCTCTCAATTCCGATTTCGTTTTAACTCCTACGGTGGCCAATGTAGTCCAAGATTAACACGGCTTCCAGTTCGATCTCGTCCATGAGTGTTAACTCAAACGTAAATGCGAAAGCCGAAGCTTGAATTAACGGGCATATGTCCCTCTTTGGCTAATGTACTTTCAAGATGGAGGGGCAACATGGCGACCGACATTAGAACCCCTTACCCGTAAGTATTTTCAATGGCATATTATACACTCACAAGAATACTTTATTACTTGAAAGAAGTAAATCTACATTAATGAGCACATATATTTTTGAAAGAATAAGTGTTTTTAGCTAAGAATAAATTAAAAGAGTTACACAGTGTAGCTTTAAAGTCAGGCTAACGTCACAGGCAGTTTGCCCCGATTCACCTTGTTGAATCGGCCTCTGGGCCGTTGGTGCGAGATATCACTCTGATTGTTCAGTTTAGCCAACGAGTCCGTGTATGACAAATAAAAAAACGAAAGTGATGAAAGCGAGCAAGGACAGCACAGAGGGCTGTTTTAATTTTACGTCATCTCGTGCCTTTCATATCAAAATCAGCCGCCTGGAATGAAGAAAGTGATCAACATGGTAAGCATACACTGCTTTGTTTACAGTTTGTATATCTGCAGTCCTAGTATCGGTTTCCCTTTGTGAATGAAGAATAGACTATTCATATCTACTGATATAGACAGGTAATTCCTAACATGCAAACGCTGAACGCACAAGCTTGTTGGCAGTCGCCTGTAGTCTTTAGCATTCAATCTCAGATTTCTGGCCCAGATGCAGCCGACTTGAGGCGACAACACAGTTGACAGTTATCATTTGGGTTTATCATTTACAATATAATTATTTTGTTTTATTTCATTTTGTTTAGGCTACTTCCATGTTATGTTTCCCACTTTAATGCGTGACCTCATAATAACAGATGCCCGACTGTGAGGCACGAGTTTCCCAGGTGCACTTAAAGGCTATTACTAGGCTTACTATTGTTCATACTTACAGTAGGGTTTGGAGTTAAAGAAACCTTTCATATTTATTTAACAGTTAGATTTTTTTGCATTTATTTTGATAGCACTCTTTGAGGAGAGATGGGAAACAGTTGGAGAGGAGAGAATGGAATGGGACTGGTAAAGGACCATATTTTCTTCAGAGAATCTAGTTATTTGTTTCAAAATGAAAATGAAAGGGTTGAGACACTACCTTTGTGTTTTTGTGGTGAGGTTACAAGGCTGTCCGATGTCTCTCTGACTCATGTTGGGATTAAAGTACTCCTCAGCTGTCAAGGCCAATGGGTTTGTTGAGGGGCAGGATATCTGAGTCACCATTGTGTGCTGTAAAACACACAACATGCACACACTTCACTTTGAGGCAACAAAAGTGACATAGTACTAGAAAGCCACTTTAGATGTCTTGATGATAAATGAACAGATTCTTGACAGGCTCCTCTCACTCACTCCGTTGTTAGGCCCCATGTGCTGTTCAGCGATACCCAGGAAGGATTGCAGAGGTGTCTTGCCGCCTGAGACAAAAAGGCAACACACAGCAGGTCATATTACAGAAGATGTGCACAATACCAATGATCTGTATTGCATCGCTGTAACAGTAGACAAGACAAAGACACTGTTTGTTTGGAAAAATATCTGAGTGGGCATTGAAATAATGAATCATCATATTCACTACGGCATGTCTACCAATGCACACGCTCATTGTGTTTTGTTGAGAAAATAGCATATGCGCTTCAACTAAATTTCTTAATCTGTATTTTTGTCCTTAAATGTTATCCTTATGCTCACCAAGGCGGCATTTATTTGATCAAAAATAAAGTGAAAATAGTATTATTGTGAAATATTATTACAATTTAATTGTTCTCTATTTTAATATATTTTAAAAAGTAATTAATTCCTGTTGTCCCTGTTGAAATTGGTTCTTAAAGGGTTAGGATTCTTTGATGAACAGAAATTTCAAAAGAAGAGCATTCTTTTTATTTTACTCCAATTGTTTTTATTGGTTTTAAATGACAATACAAAATAACACATCATACACAGTAGACAGTAAAATATTGTCCATTATTAATCCCTTACATGATCTCCCTACTCAATCCAATAGCTAAAAAAAATTAAATAGGAATAAAAAGAAATAAGTAAATTAAAAATATAAAAAATATAATAATAATAAAAAAATAAATTAAAATAATATGAAATGAAAAATATTGCATATTTGTAATATAAAAATTACATTCTCCCTACAAAGATCCTTCTAATAAGCGAAAATTATGTACCAATGCATAGAAATATTTTGTAACAAAGTCTTTACTGTCACTTTTGATCAAATTAATGTATCCTTGCTGAATAAAAGTGTCAACTTGTTTTTTTTTTTTTAAAAAATCATACCCTAAACTTTTACCCAGTTATTATATTGACTTAAGAAAATTTCAAATGTGTGATTTAGATTTCTGAAAATATAGATAAATGTCAATGTGGGCATGTGAAGATTGTGATTTGAGAAACAAATTGGTCAAACGTACCTCTGGGTTTTGTTTTGTGCTGGTCAGTGAGATGGTCAGTACGTGTTCGTGTGATTAGCTCAACATTAGAGGCACAGTAAACCTGAAGCAAAGACATATGAAAATATGAGTTAATCTGCCACATTATATTCATGATAAAAAGAAAACACTCGCTTATCCAAGAAAATTCTGTTCATGGACTTGACATTTCAAAATATGGATAACTTTGAAGCAGATTTAGAATTTAATGAGCATTTTCATTGTGAAAATAAAGAGTTCATAATGTATCTAATGCTCAATCTAGTTACGTCATGTCGCATCTCTTCACTCTCTTCCAGTGTAGCCTACTGGGTGTAACCGAATGTGGTTTCATAGCAATTGGTTCCTTTCCAATCGGGTCAATGGATGAGAGCAGGCTAAATTTTGCAACCATGAAACACTATGTGAATCAAGGGATAAGTGCATGAATATTAATTGGGTCATAGAGACGTTGCTTGGTAACCTTCCAGGATTGTCCAGTCAAGTACCTTAATTACTATTCACGAGCCAAGCCTTCACCCTAGTTGGATATGTCAATTTGCCAACTAATTAGCTCACAATTTAACAGCCTTCTAATTAGCCAAGGATATAACTGTCAAGATAAATAAAGATATTAAACTTGAAAAAGGCTTATCAGCTAAGGTGTTTAATTACCATTGTCATACATCAGGACAATGTGTTTCTGAATACTGTGGTGATTCTCAATTAAATTTGTCTTTGCCTGTTTTTAGTGTGTGTCTATTTATGTTTTAGGTGTGGGTGTTTTAGTTAATCATGTAATTCAGTTTGTTTCTATGGTTTATCATTGATTGATTAAGTTATTTACCTGTGGCTTGTTTTGTTGATTAGTTAGTTTGCCTATTTAAGTCCTGGCTGTGTCTGAAATCGCATACTCTCTTGAGTAGGTACTTATTTTGAATAATTAATTACTTCACAACTACTAAAAAAAATTGTATAATTAGTATTATAAAATTAGCATTAGTATAGTTATATTTTGCAACAAATTAAAAAATACGGCAGTTGAGATTTACTATAACAGTATAGCTTTAAATGAATAAAAAGTATGTATGCAGGTAAAGTGGTCTATACTACATCCAACTTTTATTATATATTATTTTTCATTTTTCAACGATATAACGAAAACTATTGAAAATTCATCTGTTTTGCATTTTCTTTTATAAAATCAGCGAAACAATTTGAGTGAGATTTACTGTGATATAAGCCATACCTTTGATTCATACCCATTCACCATCTCTGTTTTTTCACTCCGCCAGCCAAGAATGCCTGTTTTATTCCTGCAGAGACATCCGGGCACGTTACCAGGTGGCCGAAGTGGCAGAGGTGAGTCCAATATCACACATTTTATGATGAAGCTTATCCCAAAAGTGCTGGCTCACACTCTCAGCTTTACAGTAAAGCCAAAATAATAGGTTGCGATCCCCTTCCTGTCTAAAATTTTAATTGCCGACAATGACTTGGCAATTGTTATGTTATGTGCTCACCTCTCAAATGAGATGTTTCTGGTGTCAAGCTGCGTGGCCACCACGGGAGCGGATAGACGGGCCGCCACCTGTTCGTCGCTGGGCTGCAGCGCCCCCAGAAGGTTCAAAGCGGTTGTGCACGACCTGGGGGAGGGGGAGGCTGGAGAGGAAGTTGGGCACGGCAGCTTCTCACAAAACACCAGCTGTCTGTCATGATCCACTTCCATTACCATGGCGCTGGAGTCTGAATGACAGGTGGAGAGAGAGCCAATTAGAGACTGTGGCGAAGTGAGAATGAGGTTGTTTCCATGCCAATGATGGCTCGTTTGAAAGAGAGCTAAGTGAGAAGTGGCAGTGAGAACAAAAGCTCAGATCAAACCCAAAATCTGATTTGAAGGCAACAGGCAGTTCGGCAACAAAATCAGTGCAGGAAAAAAAGCCATCACACTCGCCTTGACCCCTGAATATAAAGCTGCGATTGCCTCTTTGCCAGGTCATTTGATCAAATCCCATGAGTGTTGTGTCCACCCGCAGGCACTGACCACTCTTCCATACCCGATATGTGTCACTCGGACAGATACGAGACACGAGCGGAACTGGAAATAGTAGAGAAGAGAGTTCAACAATAGCAGGACATGAGGATGTGGAAAGAGGAAGAGCCTGTCCAAATACACCATTTACACATGATTACAGCACGAATGACCTACCCCAGCTTGTAAACTCCCATTTCATCTCCACGTAAAAATCCTGAGCCTGAAATACAAGAGGGAGAGATAAGGTTAGTGCATACAGTGGGAGGCCGAAAGTGAGAGACGGATCGCTCTGCAGGGAAAGACATGAATAATAAAACTCCTGGAGAGATGAGGAGCGGGGAGAACCAGAAGCTCGCATATCCATCCATCATAAACAAAAGAAAGAAGGCTACGGGGTGCTCAAGGTTGAAAGAAAAAACTGGGCAAGGACAAGGAAAAGAGAGGCCTTTGCAAACAAACCCAGTGGTTCCCTATAAACCTGTTTGTTTGTGTGCAAGAATCTACTGGAATGAGGGCTCAGGTGTGCAGGCAGCAGGTGGTTGTTCCAATGCTCATACCTTGTTGTTTTGTCATTAACAGGTTGAGGGTTTATTTACCTGTCGGAGTCTCTCCAGCAGTCGTGGAATCCCTGCCAGTCTCTTAGTGGTGCGCTGACAGTCACGGTAACGCAGCACCAGCCGCACCAGCTCCGGGTTACGTGTGCTAATGGCCTCCTGCAACACTGACAGACAGTAGGTAAAGCTTCAAGAGATACCAAATTAGGGATGCATCATGCATGATATATTTATTCTATTTACTTTATTTATTCAGTAGCTTTGCCATCATTGAATGCTCACATAAAGTTAATCTTTAAAACACTAATACATTTATAAACATTAATGATTTTTATATAAATTTTATTCTGTACATGATTTTGTTGAGATGCCTAAATTTTAGAGTTTTATTAAGAATTTATTTTAACACAATGACTTTCTTTTTATTCGTTGTAGTGCTGTGTGTTTGAGAAAAGTGCAATATAAATAAAATGTATTATTATATTATATATAATATATTATATTATTATAATATAATATATTATTATATTATGATTTCAAATTATTAGCAATGTTAAAAACTGTTGTGCTGCTTAGTATTTTTGTTTAAACTGTGATAAAAGAAAGAAATGTCAGGATTATTTGATGAATCGAAAGAGCAGCATGTAACTAGCCTGGTTAAAACCAGACCACTCTCAGTTGTTACTGAGTTATGGTCTGGCAAAGCGTCTTTGCTCGGTTTTAACAAAAAGGAAATGTTCAAATCGCTTTAAAACAGATGCAATAGCTGATTCGAACGAGTGATGTTCGACGGCGGCGTCCATCTTTGTGATAGGCTACAAAATCCATAGATATGTATATAAAGGCTAGATGTGTCGTCCGCGCTGCTGGCCAATGGAGGTCGACGTCAGCACCTGGCGGCCATCTTGTCACAGGCAGCTCACTCATTGGTAACACTGTTTTAATGGTGCATGTACTTTTTAAATCACTGTAACTTGCTCAATTTTCTACCGATTTTCAAACAGTCTGGTTTGTTATAAACGGCAGAGATGTAGCTATGATACTGCATACTTATGAATAATAAGTGTGTAATTAAATAATCATTCAGAATTATAGCATTTGTAAGAAACTAAACCATTTGTAAATCCGTCAAGATTTCAACGAGATAAGAGTATTTCTTACATCAGATACCACAGAGCCCGCCAGAAAGCCTATCTGTGACAAGATGGCCGCCGGTGGTGACGATGGAAACTCCACCGTAACACATCTAGCCTTTATATACATATCTATGACAAATCTACTTCAAAATCCCAGCGCTGTCATCATCGTGTAAAGTCCGCCCCAACGTTTTTGATTGGTGCCGCGATTTTGACGGATTGGAAATGGGCTTGAATGAGCTCTTTGCCAGACTAACTTTCAGAGCAAAAAAATTTGCTAAAACTTTCTAAATTTGCCAGAAATTGTCTGGGTTTTCCACAGGCTAGCATGCACCTTTAAATGTCTTTACAGTCAAAGCATAATTTTTAAAAATAATAATTCATTTCTTTCAACAAACAAAAAAAAATCTTACCGACCCCAAACTTTTGAACGGTAGAGTAAATAATTATCAGCTTATATTATATATATCAGCTAATATTGGCCAGAAAGTGGCTGGAGTTTCTTGATGTATTACCTGTCCAGCGATTTCTGTTTTCTTTGCTGACATCAGCTCCATGCTGTACTAAAAGACGGGCACAGTCTAAATGACCCAGTGTCACGGCCAGGTGCAAAGGAGTCCTACCCCGTGGGTCCAACACTTCTAAATCAACCTTTAAGACATAGAGAGAGATTTGTTTTATTGACCACTTCATGCAGTAAAATATTTGACAAACACAATTTTATGTTTGTGCCCTAAAACGGAGATCTGCCAGAGCAGTGGCCTAGTGGTTGACGCATGTTCTCCAGAGTTTTTGTGCTAAAATACAGGTTTGAATAAGACATTGTGTCCTAACCCATTCCCCCTGTTTTTTTTTCTTCTGATCTATTAGACCTTGTATAGAGGCCTAAACAGTCATCACTGTACCTCATTAACTAAATATATTTTTTCATGTACATTTCTGAAATGCACTTTCTGTAAAGCTGCTTCAATATGTATTGTGAAAAGTGCTATACAAATAAATTTGAATTGAATTGAATTGAAAAGTTAATGGTCAAACGGATCTTTATAAAAGTTCACATTGTTGTTGCAGATGAACACGGATAACATTAAATACATATTTTTTATCAGGTTAAAAGTTGATTATTGGTCATTCAAGCCCCTTGATCTAAACCATTCTATCTAACTGTCATAACTGCCATGTTGCAGTTTTTATTCGTGCTTAGTTTTTAACCAAATCTTCCAAAGCAAGATGGGTTGTGGGCAATATCAACTGTTACAATGTGCATGGATCCACACTTCGAAAATCTACCGAAAATAGTAGACCATCCGGGGACTTTTGGCATACTCTTTTCAAACATACTCCTTTGGGACAAACTTAATCTTATCTGACACACTATTTAGGATGGATAGTATGCACACTAGGATGCAGGGTGACACTAATCCAGTAGGCTAGCTGGCTTCTGGATCCCAACATTCACCTTTCTTCTGAGGAACACAAAAGAAGATACATTTAAAGAGTGTCTCTTAAGGTCCAGTGTTGTTTAGTATCTCATTGACTTTCAAAATATCTTGGTTTGTGTTCCGCCGAAGAAAGAAATGAGGGTGAGTAATTTTAAATGATGATATAATTTTCATTTTTGTGTGAATTGTCCTTTCAACTGCAGTATATGATAATCTTGAGAAAGCCTTCAGAAAGAAGGAAAGAAAACACCATTCTGGCCACCAGCTACGCATAAAGGTACAAGAAAAAGATGGCAGAAGTGAAAGAGAGCTATGGATAATAGAAGTGTTAGGCGATAATTAAGGCATCGCACTCGAACATGACACAGACCGCGGTCACATGCCATGGTGAGAAATACTTCTACACTTCTACATTGAGATCCGCGCTAACCACACTGTGAAAACCAACGGCGTGCCAGACTGTTTCCTCCAGCTTCTCATCTGTCTCTCGGCCCCTTCCGTGCCAGTCAACTCTGTAATCAACAGTCTCGAGAGTTTCAAAAGAGTTTATGATTCTCTTATGGGAGTCTCATTTATAATAAGATCATCACTCACTGTCATCCGAACGCCAACACAATCATTCCGTTCACCTCCACGCGCTACCAAACATTTCAGTAAATATGCTTGTGTTTATAGATGCAGGATGACCCATTAATCATTATTTGATGAGTTGGTTGGCTGTGGTCGTGTCCATATTTATAAGCGTACTCTCTGAAAGCAAGGGCATGACGGGCAGTGCATGGTGATGAGTTGTGTATGTGGAGCAGAAATGAGAGTCAGGACAGCTTTATTTAGAGACTTACATGTGAGCCATGTTTTCTGTTTTTAATGAAGCATTTTGATAGGCCGTGTGGTAATGGAAACATATTATTACCCGGGGGCTTAACTTGTGCTACGCGAGCTGCTTTGGAGTTCTGTAAATTAACTCAGTGCAGGTGTGTGTATTCATGCGTGTTCGTTTTCGTGTCTATGTGTGCATTATCTATTCATAGTTAGTGGTGCTAGGATATGGCTATTTCAAATTGCTCTTGAAAAAAAACCTTAACCAACCCTACGTATTAAACTTCAGCACGTAGCACGTCTAACTTTTCTGAGAGTTCAGACTGATTTTCCCCAGTGAGAGACAAAAAATAGCCAAAAGTCCCATAGATTTGCAAGGCATTGAAGAAGGAATCCGAGCCAGAGACCAGAATATCAAAGCGATGGGCTCTTTTAATTTAGGCCAGTAAAGAACCAACAAAGCAACTACCTAGCAACAGGCTAACATCCATTGTTTAGATCTTTTACTGTAGTGCGTCAGTAAGAAATATCAGCTTACATTTACAAACATTCCTATTACCATTAATTGTAATAATCCAGTGATATTTTTGTATGTACAATGAGTCTGACAACAGCCACTATGATCCACACGGAGATCTGATCTCACCATCAGAGTCCATCTGGGATTACATGAAGAAAAAGAAAAAAACGATACAGACTAAATCCAGAAGAACTGAGGCAACGTCTCCAAGACACTTGAAGAAATCTACCTGCAAAGCGTCAGGATTGCGAGAAGTTTTAGGGACTTGTGTAAAAATACTGTAAAGTCAGGATTTCTTTAAGTGTCTTGGAGACGTTGCCGTAGTTCTTCTGGATTTAGAGTCAGTTTTTTTTTTTTATGTAATCCAAGATGGACTCAGTGATATCCATGTGGATCATACAGGCAGCTGTAAAACTCCTTGTCTATACAAAAATTTCAATGATTACAATAAATGGCAAAATAGATGTTTTGTAAATGTAAACTAATGTTTCCTACTGGCACGCTACAGCAAAATAATTTTCTTAAAACCATTTTTATTTAACGAAAATACTAATGTGCCTAAGACTTTTGCACAGACGAGCGGTCACAAGGAGAATCGCACCAAGATGTAAACAGGATAGATGTTGGCATCCAGAAAGATGTTTATTACAAACTGACGAGCTAAATGGGAAAATGGTTAAGAGAAATAAAATAGGTTATCAGTAAAAAACAGTCTAAAAACTAGAACTGTTATGTACTAAAACAGTACTAACTCTCTATTGAGGACAAAGGCTGCCTTCGAATATATATATATATATATATATATATATATATATATATATATATATATATATATATATATATATATATATTCAAGCAGCACTACAATAACCTTGTTCAAATTCCCTCAAAAATTATAGTCCGTCCTCCAATCCACTAGTGACGGCTGCCTTAACTACACATTTTCCCGCTTACAATTGGAGTGTACCATTTAAACATTTTTTTTAACTCTTGCCACACCGTGTTTATAGATAAATACAAAAGATCATTAAGAACAAGAGTTAAAACAAATTATTAAATTCAATAAATAGGATAGATTCCAAACATTTCCATAATAGCAAAAATGAATGCTCCCCTACAGTTCTCTCTCTCTTTAAGGCCACACCCACTCAGGGTAAAATAAAATCCCACGTAACTATTAAAAAATGATTAGGAACAGTGAGGACAAAATAAAAACAGTGATGGAAGACAACTCCAAGATCTCTACATCACAATATATATATATATATATATATATATATATATATATATAAAGTCACAATTATGTTATTGTTATTGTCACAGGAAACTCCTGTGTGTCCGACACTCTGCTGCATAATTAGCCGGCCCCTTTCGCAACATCATGACGGCACTCAACAGCAACAACTGAGTCCCGGCGGCCCCTTGAGGGCTTCTAGAAAAACAGCAGCCTGGTCCCCAGAGATCAAGATGAGTGCTAAGAGAAAAGGGTGTGGATGGGTGGTGGGGGTGGGGGTTGCTATGGTAACCCTGGATGAGGAGTACGGATCGGAGATGCAGGACAAGGAGGGAGAACTGCAGTTTTAGGTGAATGATGGCTCTCACATCCATCCTGTGGGAATCTCCAATCAACCCTGACACTAAAGATGGCTCAGATGACTGACAGAGAGAAGGAGATAACTGTCAGGACAGGAGGTGTACATGCTTTAGCCAATGAGGGAGGGTTTGAGATTGATAACTGGTTCTGAAAGCTTCAGGGAAAGACGGAGGGAAACATGTTACTCGGTAAGACAGATTAGCAGCTGTGAGAGGAGAAGGGTTCAGGAAACATCAGTTGTTACAGACTGGCCTTCTGGTGACCTGAAATGAAGCTATATATCCCTCTGAGACACGCTTGACAAGACAACACACACACAATAACACAAACACAGGCAGTCCCTTATCTCATCTCATCACATAGCCACAAACAAATACAGACAACCACGCTGAATGTCTCTTGTCACGTGATCCACAAACTTCCACCTAAACGCCATTGTTGATGGAGTTGAACAAACCTCTAACACTATTCGATTTTGTCTCTTAACTCATCCAATATCAGTTGTGCGATTTAAATCTAACTATGCAGGGGTTTTTTAACGGACAATAAAATGGGGATGAACTTCAGCAGACTTTATAAGAGCCACATCTAGGGACCTAAATATACACTTAGGAGATTATTTCTTCTTCCTAACCATACACTACAAACCACTAATAAAACTTGACTTCTCCTTAAAGCAACACTCTGGCATGTGCAACACCATAAAGCAACACCTTAGCATGATTTCAAATTTTCAATTCAAAGAACCGAAATATTTTATATACTGTATATATTTGACACACACACACACACACACACACACACACACACACACACACACACACACATATATATATATATAAAACCATATATATTACCATGCTAAGTCTTTGTAAGGTTTCTTGAGCATTGAGGGTCGGCCGTACGGAATAATAACAATAATAGCTGAATCCTACCTGAAACACCTACACATTACAGTTCTCCTGTTCTGACCGAAACTCGTCTATCCCACCTACACTGCCTCTCACTGACAGCACTGTAACAGGCACACTTGCCGGGCTGACATGCATGCACTGCATCAGACACAAGTGCACTAACTCAAATTCTTGTTAATTACGAATCCTTCTCTGCCACATTGAAATAGACACAGTATTACATCATCTAGGGCCTGTCCTCACATTTTAGCATAGATGCTCTTTCACATAACTGTCCATCTCTTCTTTCATACTCTCTCACTCTCTCTTAGCCTCCTGGAGACTGCATTATTGATAGTCATCTCTGGCTGGTGCATCTGCTCTTGCACTCTTTCTGCCTTGGCTAATGTTCTCTGGCAGCTACTTAAACCAACATCAATCTTTCATTGGACGTCTAAACTGTGTATGTGGGAGGCAGGCAGAAGAAAATCATATGTGTGTGTGTGTGTGTGTGTGTATGTGCAAATCACAGCATGCGACGGATTCTGCTGAAGGCTTTGCACAGGCTCTCTTGTGTGATCGTGTGCATAAAAATGTGCATAAATGCATAGATTTGCACACACACAATCTGTTCCGCACATAAATGTAATCATGTGCTTCAGCGCTTTCACTTAAATGAGCATTTGTTTGAAGACAGACAAGGCAGAATGACATCAACGTGCAGAAGCACTTAAAGGCTGTGATGTGCCAGAAGAATGAAATGAATTGCATAGACAAGGATGCAGCCCAGGAGAGAAGTGAACAAGAATATACAAATTCTTTAAATAAGTCTACTCTAGGCAGACATATTGTGAGGAAAGAAAACGGAGGGAGAAATATGGGCCCTTGTTCGACTTTTTATTCACTATTGTGTCACAGGAGGTTGACACACACACACACACACACCCACGGTGTGGTTTGTATTCTGGAGATTAGCATCCAGGCCTCGGGCTATAAGGCCTGAAGCGGCCGTCTCATAGCGTGGGAGGTAGAAACCAATGGAGCTTGCACCAAAACACAATCAATAGTGTACAGCCATTACTTTTTAACTGTCAGTGGGAACAAATACAATGGGAAACAGTAGAAATGTCACAATGGGACAAGAAGGGTTGTATAAAAGCTCCATTTCACACTCAAAACTTTGGATATGCCCAGTTTAGCATCCATTTTGGATATCCAAGCATTCTGATTGTCCCGATGATGACATGTCTTTTGTTTTATTCCGGTAAATGCCACAGAGCTGGTGGGTTAAGATAAGAGGAAGTGTGAGGTCATATATTGTATTTGTATATTATATTTTGAAGAATGTTTCAACTGCTTTTGTCCATATAAGAAAAGTCATGGGGTCCAAAATCACAAGGCTTTCGTTGTATGGACAAAAGCTTTTTTTCCAAAATGTATTTTGTAAGAAGGTCATACAGGTTTGCAGTGACCAGTGTTTTTTAGTTACTATTATAGTATTTATTCATACTTTGAATTAGCTTTAATGGTAGCACTTTACAATAACAGGATGCTATTAATCATTAGTTTTAACACTTAATTCATCATTTCTAAAGCATTAATAAGCAGTTTATAAATACAGTTATAAATGCTTTGTTCTTGATTTATAAGCATTTCTATAATGTGTTTAAGAGTTATATTTTCATACTTTATTAATGATCAATTTGTCATTTTTAAATGAAGGATTGCATTATTTACAAAAAAGTTACTTAGGAGTTGTCAATGGTTCATAAGATCACTTATAAACTGTAAGTAAATGTAGGTATAAGGTATAAAGCATTTAGTAGTGGTCAGTTAGCTATTTTTGTTAGCTCTTCTAAAGTGAGGACTATGCCTTGTATATTTACAAAAGACATTTAAAGGCTCATTTATATTCTAAACCAAAAAAAGGAAACAAACACAACAGCGATACAGAACATAGAAATATTCAACTGAGCCTTTAAATCATAAATTGACCTCACAAAAATAGTTAACTGACCACAACAAAATGAATTTATAAATTATGAATTGAGTGTTTCCTAATGCTTAACTCATTAACAGCGTGCAGTTATAAAGTGTTACCGCTTTTGGTTTTATATTTTAATCTAATTTAAAGTTTTAGTAATTTTTACTATTTTTTAATTGTTTTTTAAACATCCTTTTAATACTTCAACAGAAATTTATTTTAGTTCAGTTAGTTGCAAAGGCAACATTTCTCATTTTCATTTTTGATTTTTTTTTATTTTATTAATTGATTATATTTTATTTCAGCTTTATTTCAATGAACAAATTGAATACAGTTTTGTAGTTTTTGTTTTAGTTAACAATAATACTGGGAGCATGAAGGGCAATATGAGGGTGAGTAAATGCTGACAGAATTCTAAACATCCCTTTAAAAGAAAAATACTGACACGCTTAAGTACACTATGGTTTGAGGTTATGTTTGCATATCTAAATTAGAATAGGGGAATGTTTACTGGAAAAACAAATTATGTAAATCATAGAGATGAGTAGTGCTGACGATAAAGCCTTGTTGTACACAAAGCCAGCACAGTTCAGACGCCACTTGGGTCATAAAAAATAGTGAATGGTGAAAAGGTAGTTCACTATTATCTAATCATTTTTTTCATACCTAGAGGACTACTAAGAGCTACATGTTCATAATTAATCTAAATAATCCATAATGCACAAGTATTCAAGATTCAAGTACCAAATCCTTCAGAAGGAATAGTAATTGGAACAGTGTAAAAAAATAATCCTGTAAAAAAAACAAAAAACGGTAAACTACTGGCAGCTGTGGTTGCCAGCATCATACCGTAAAAATACGGTGTGTTACTGTTTTTGAAATTAACAGCTAAATACTGTATTGTCAGCTACTATGCTATATGCTCTAACACAAAAACAGTAACACACCGTATAGTTGCAGTATGATGCTGGTAACCACAGCTGGCAGTAGTTTACTGTTTTTTTTACAGGATTATTTTTTACAGTGAGGGAAAAGTGACAGCTCTCTAGTAATTGAGCAAGTAATAGCAACAAAATTGTTAACTTTTGAGGTTTTTGTAAGGTTTTGGATAGTAATTCCTTTTGAAAAATGTAGCAATACTTGAGTCATTACTTGTGGGTCACCATCTTCACTTTAGTACACTTTAGTATAATTCCTTTAGAAGGATTTGGTACTTAAATCATGACTCAAACCTTACAAAAACCTGAAAAGCTTAGTGACTTCAGTCATTAAAAGGGAGTGCTTTTCACTTTAGAACACTGACCCAAGTGATATAGGCAATTTATATTGAAGGACTTTAGTAATTACTATAGGTAACTATAATCTTTATTTTAAAATGTATTATACATTGTGCATTACTCTCATGAACATATATTCTTTGTAGTCCTCTGGGAGGTGAAAAGGTAGATACTGATGTGAATTAACTCTACTTACTAATTTGTTATTGCTAAATGCTTGAATATTGATATGTACAATAATTCATGTTCACTTTCAATTGTACATTGAATTTAATTTAAGTCATGTTTAATGTGATAGTTTCATCCTTAAAATCTACTATACAATATTGTAAGATTCATAAATCTGCTTTAACTGTTCGTGTTCCTTCATGGTCTGGTGGTAAACTTGTGTTAAGCGTGTCTGGGTACAAATCTGCCCTGTATAGTTTTTTAATTCAGGACACGTTTTTCAAGGACACATTTGTGTGCATTTTGTTGACTGATTTAACAGGAGCAAACAGAGAGTTTCCGCAACAGTGTTAAGGTGTAAAGCTTTGAAACAAACTGCATTGAATAAAACGCTAAATTGACTTAAAGGGATAGTTCACTTTGAAATTAATTTTTGGTATGTTTAACTTACCTCAAGGGCATCCAAGATATAGGTGTCTTTGTTTCCATAGTATTTTCAATTTTGATATTTTTAAGTCAAACCGTTCTTGTCTGTCAGTCATATAATGGAGGTTTATGGGGTCCACCTCAAAGAGCATGCACAGAGAAGTCCAAGTTAAACATGATTTAATGACTCGTATTGATGGCCTAAGACACTAAATGAGTGGTTTGTGTGAGAAAACGAACAAATGAACGAATATTCTGCTGAACAAATGAACGAATGTTCTGCTGGAGATTTTCATTTGTATTACAGACTGATCTCATGAAGTAGCGTGTGTATGACACACCAATTCGTATTTGCATTTTTGGCGTGCTATGAAGACGCATAATCGCTTTTTAGCGTGTTTATGAACGCCGTTGACTTAACGTTATATAAATATATGACTTACCTGAACCCTGTCCCTAAACTTAACCATCACTGGGGTTAATGGCATTTATGACTGTTCCCTTACCATCCTAGTGAAAAAAAAGATATGACTTACCTCAACCCTATCCCTAAACTTAACCGTCACTGGGGTTAATGGCATTTATGACTGGACATTTGACGCGCGTGTACAGACACGCGGAATGACGCGGACGTTAATGGCGTAGACATACACGCATACACGCGCATAGCTCAAAATGCGTAGAGATAACACGCCACTTGACTCGAAAGTGGCGTGTATGTTTACGCAAAAGTCGTGATGTCATATTGCGTATTAGGTATCCGTGCCGCTAAAAGTGGTGGGGCAAGTATAGTCTCTGACAAAATGTGGGGACATCTGTCCCACCCTCAAATTAAACCAACAATGTTAATATTGTGTTACACATTTGTTCTTAGTTATAAATAAATGACAGAACAGCATTCTAAAGTGTTACCAAAGCTTCTCATAAGATAACCAAATCGCACTTAACACTCGTCCTCTGAGACAACGCTGTGTAGCAATTAGTGTTGGGTTACGGGTGGAGAGCAGGAGGGCCAAGGGTTGAAGAAGAGAGGTAGTATATCAAACGAGAAAACAGATGTGTGGACAATGGCAAATGTGCTGATGGAGGGCCCCGTGTTGTTGCGTATTTGCTGAGGCACTGCTGACTTCACTCAGAAGAATATAAAACCATGCAATTTCTCCGATTTTTGGACTAGACTCTGTAAATCCATCAGCCAACTGTGCTCTTCTCTCTGGTTTAATCATTCAATCACCCACTCTATATCCATTCTCCATTCACTCTTTCTCAATTCCAAAGCTGTCATCTGTCCACTTCCTCCCCCGTGACTGTTTTATGGCACCGTCGAAGCGTACTTGAAGTATGATACTTCAAAATGAGCTTCTTTTCCCCTTAACTTATTTTCCCCCTTACACCTGATGTCTTTGCTATTCACGTTCTTTCGCTCTCCTCCATCCTAATAGCTTGTTTCCCCTCTTTGTTCTTTCACTGACACCTAACATCTAGCCCATAATCCCATGTGCTGGTGCAGCAACTTTTCCCCTTGTCAGGGTGGCTACGTGCCTCATTCACTGGAGAGGAACAATAGAGACAGCATTGACCTCCCTTCGCGCCTCATACCGTCCCTGGAGGGACTCGGTTTGACTCATTGAGCCTACCATGCCAAACGTGGCTAGATTATGCTGTCAGCAGCCTGTAAATCATCTAAACTGGAAGTGCTTTATATCGCAGTGATCATGAAGAGGGTTAGGGGTCTGAATTATTACCGTCAGCCTGAGTCATAAAAACCGGCACAGGAACAAGATGGCTGGTATTGAAGTGAGTTACAGTTTGTTTGGGGTTTGGAAAGATGGAATTGTGAATGGCTGCTGTAACTGAGATGGATGACTTTGCTCAAATGAGTTATAGTTATTTACCATAGACAGAAGTGAACAGAGCCATCTCATTGGAACTCCATTGAGACGAGTGAAGCCCGTTTTTAGCGTTTTTTGTAGCACTTCCGTCCCTGACGCGCAGACTCAAACCGACTCAAACAGAGCTTGACGACGTAGATGTAACGTGAGCAACCCGTCTGTCTTCTAGTGGCTGTGGCATGAGAAATCTGAATCATTCCCTTCCGAAACTTGCAGAGACTTGCATGAGCTAGGAGCAGGATAAACTTTTGCTAGGTATTCTGATTAATTATTTTGTCATTGTGCCTCCACTTTTGCCCGATTCCCCACGAGCTTCTCTTCCTGTCCATACGGTAATCTCTCTACTATGCGACAGAGAGTCGCGTGGTTGTAACGCAATTGTTAGCCTACTTTTACAAAAAACTGCTTCTACGGGGCCATAACATAAGCTACAAGGTAACCATTTTATACATTGTCGTGTTTCTTTAGAAATAAATAATGGACAATTGGGGTCTTCAAACGCCTCAGATGTAAAGTTATTCGCTATCAAAGTGACGCCAAAATGAATGGGAGTCAATGGAAATGCTAACGCAAGTGAAGTTTTGCTACAAGATGGCAGCTCCCGCGAGGCTTCAACTTCTGGTCGATGGATTACCCCCCTTGTTATTTACTCATTAGACAGAGAGTTAAACCCAAATAGAGAAAGTCTGACGAAGAGCATAAACTTTAAAAATTGGTGTGTTGTTTTAACCCAATTTTGGGTCAAATATGGACAAACCCAAATGTTGGATTAAAAAAAAATGCAATTTATAAATTAAACCCAACAGCTGGGTTTGTCCATATTTGACCCAAAATTGGGTTGAAACAACAGAGCATTTTTTTAAAATAAGTAATAGTTCGTCCCCTTGGAATTATAAGGTTCTATCTGCGTTCTGAGCAGTTTTGAGATATTGAGCTTCAAAGTTTTTGCATTACATATAGGAAAATTTATATGGGGAACAGGTTTCATTCAAACATGAAAATAACAGGGACCCTAAATGTATTCTAAACATACAATATCAAAATCCTCTCAAATTTGTAAATGGGGATTTTTGGAATGGGTCAAATGCAGATAGAAGCTTCTAATTCTAAAAAAACACTTTTCGCTTAGAATTATAAGGTTCTACCTGCCAAAACAATATTTGAACATTTAAATAAAAAAAAAATAATGTTGTAACAATGTCTCAACATGTGTTAGAAAGTAAAATTTTATCCTTTCTATGACATTTATTTAATATTTTTTAGCACTTCCATGTATTTAGGACATTTCAAATTAAGCTAGGTAGGTCTAAATATTTTCCCCAGTGCATAATCTTCATTTTTGATATTAGTTTGGTGGGTAATAAAACACATTGCAGAAATTATAATTTTAATCTTTCTTTTGCTTAGACAGAAAGCAGCCACTGTAATACATCCGAGCAGGACTTTATTCCAGCTAAAGTGGGCCAGGTAAAATGGCTTTCTCTCTAGACCTCAATATGGCTGAAATAACATGCAAACGTTTATTGTTGTAATTAAGACCCCATTAGATAAATTGTTAAATATTTGACCTATAAGCCTTAATATAGTAAAAATTAAGACATTTTAAGACTTTAAAAACTGCAAGAAAATCAACATGCATCAGCAAATTAATTCATAAAGTTTAATAATCATTGAAAAATTATTCACTGACTATATAATTGTCACAGTCTTTGTCTGCACCATTCTGTCTTCGTCATCTTCACTACACTTCCCAGCATCCTCTGTGATAGTCTCCACACCTGAACTCACTCCCTAAATCATCCATCTGTTCATCTGTGTCACCTGTCGTCACCTTGTTAGTGTTCATTTGTATCTGTATTTAGTTCTCTCTGTTTTAGTCTGAGCTTGTCGGTTCTTGATTGTGTTTCATGGATAGTGTGAGTAATCTTCTGCCAGTCTTCCTTGTACCTGTTTGGAGTTTTTGAGTAAATGTTTTGTATTGAAGCCTGAGCCTGTCTTCATTCCACACTACACCGTGATAGAACAGACCAAACATGGATTTCCCTGCAGTAAGTCTAATGTGTCTTGAGCAGGGAAACAGCTCTCTTGAGGAACACCTGGAGGTTTGTTCACCAGCCCCACTCCAACGCCCGAGACCATCCAGCCCGAGACCGTCCGCCTGAGGGGTCTTCACCGCCCGCCTGAGGGGTCTTCACCGCCCGCCTGAGGGGTCTTCACCGCCTGCCTGAGGGGTCTTCACCGCCTGAAGGGTCTTCATCGCCCTCCTGAGGGGTCTTCACCGCCTGAAGGGTCTTCACCGCCCGCCTGAGGGGTCTTCACCGCCTGAAGGGTCTTCACCGCCTGAGGGGTCTTCACCGCCCGCCTGAGGGGTCTTCACCGCCCGCCTGAGGGGTCTTCACCGCCTGAGGGGTCTTCACCGCCCGCCTGAGGGGTCTTCACCGCCTGAAGGGTCTTCACCGCCTGAGGGGTCTTCACCGCCTGAAGGGTCTTTACCGCCTGTCTTCACCGCCTGCCTGAGGGGTCTTCACCGTCTGAGGGGTCTTCACCATCCTGGCAATGCCCTCAGCCTGCTCTGGGACGCCCTTTTCCTGCTCCGCCCTGGAGGCTTCCTGCTCTAATTCAGCCATGCCCTCGTCATCCTCCAGGGTGCCCCCCCACCCCACCACCCCACCCCTTTGATGTTTTACGGCGCAAAGTCACGCCTTTGTAAAGGGAGGCGTTCTATCACAGTCTTCGTCAGCACCATTCTGTCTTCGTCATCTTCACTACACTTCCCAGCATCCTCGTCTCCACACCTGAACTCACTCCCTCAATCATCCACCTGTTCATCGTCCTGATCATCTGTGTCACCTTGTTAGTGTTCATTTTGTATCTGTATTTAGTTCTCTGTTTCAGTCTGAGCTTGTCGGTTCTTGATTTATGTTTCATGGATAGTTGTCCCCTTAGAATTATAAAGTTCTATCTGACATTTTTGTCAAAATTGAGTTATTCACATTTTCTTATTCTATGACTTGTTTGATGTGTTTTAAGTTGTGTACATTGTGGGACTTTTTATTGAAAAAACAAAAAGGTTCTATCTACAAAGTTGAACTCTAACTTGGCTCTATAAGGTTCTATCTGCATAAGCCAATCAACACTTCGAACGCACAGTGCAGAGCAGGACGAGGACAGGACCAAGGCGGAGCAGGACCGGCACGGAGCAGGACCTGGGCGGAGCAGGACCAGGGCGGAGCAGGACCAGGGCGGAGCAGGACCAGGGCGGAGCAGGACCGGCGCGGAGCAGGACCGGCGCGGAGCAGGACCGGCGCGGAGCAGGACCGGCGCGGAGCAGGACCGGCGCGGAGCAGGACCGGCGCGGAGCAGGACCGGCGCGGAGCAGGACCGGCGCGGAGCAGGACCGGCGCGGAGCAGGACCGGCGCGGAGCAGGACCGGCGCGGAGCAGGACCGGCGCGGAGCAGGACCGGCGCGGAGCAGGACCGGCGCGGAGCAGGACCGGCGCGGAGCAGGACCGGCGCGGAGCAGGACCGGCGCGGAGCAGGACCGGCGCGGAGCAGGACCAGGGCGGAGCAGGACCAGGGCGGAGCAGCACCAGGGCGGAGCAGGACCAGGGCGGAGCAGGACCAGGGCGGAGCAGGACCAGGGCGGAGCAGGACCAGGGCGGAGCAGGACCAGGGCGGAGCAGGACCAGGGCGGAGCAGGACCAGGGCGGAGCAGGACCAGGGCGGAGCAGGACCAGGGCGGAGCAGGACCAGGGCGGAGCAGGACCAGGGCGGAGCAGGACCAGGGCGGAGCAGGACCAGGGCGGAGACCCCTCAGGCGGTGAAGACCCCTCAGGCGGACGGTCTCGGGCGTTGGAGTGGGGCTGGTGATGTCATCCACAGTGAAGGACGATACGCAGGACCCCAGCAGCCACTCAACAAATTGGGCAAAGCTTCCTTGAAGTGGTTCCCCAGACAACTGCGTTAGAGTGGTGTTGTTCAGTCCCACACGTAGAAACGTGCAGAGGCAGTCATCTGGGAAACTGGTTTGAGGTACAAAATCCAGGAAAACCTCCAGGTGTTCCTCAAGAGAGCTGTTTCCCTGCTCAAGACACATTAGACTTACTGCAGGGAAATCCATGTTTGGTCTGTTCTATCACAGTGTAGTGTGGAATGAAGACAGGCTCAGGCTTCAATACAAAACATTTATTCAAAAACTCCAAACAGGTACAAGGAAGACTGGCAGAAGATTACTCACACTGTCCATGAAACACAATCAAGAACCGACAAGCTCAGACTGAAACAGAGAGAGCTAAATACAGATACAAATGAACACTAACAAGGTGACGACAGGTGACACAGATGAACAGGACGATGAACAGGTGGATGATTTAGGGAGTGAGTTCAGGTGTGGAGACTATCACAGAGGATGCTGGGAAGTGTAGTGAAGATGACGAAGACAGAACGGTGCAGACAAAGACTGTGACAATTATATAGTCAGTGAATAATTTTTCAATGATTATTAAAATTTATGAATTAATTTGCTGATGCATGTTGATTTTCTTGCAGTTTTTAAAGTCTTAAAACGTCTTAATTTTTATCATATTAAGGCTTATAGATCAAATATTTAACAATTTAATTAATGGGGTCTTAATTACAACAATAAACGTTTGCATGTTATTTCAGCCATATTGAGGTCTAGAGAGAAAGCCATTTTACCTGGCCCACTTTAGCTGGAATAAAGTCCTGCTCGGATGTATTACAGTGGCTCCTTTTAAAGATTAAGATTTAAAGATTTTTAGATTCCTAAAGATTAAAATTATAATTTCTGCAATGTGTTTTATTACCCACCAAATTGATATCAAAAATGAAGATTATGCACTGGGGAAAATATTTAGACCTACCTATCTAAATTTGAAATGTCCTAAATACATGGAAGTGCTAAAAAATATTAAATAAATGTCATAGAAAGGATAAAATTTTACTTTCTAACACATGTTGAGACATTGTTACAACATTATTTTTTTTATTTAAATGTTCAAATATTGTTTTGGCAGGTAGAACCTTATAATTCTAAGCGAAAAGTGTTTTTTTAGAATTAGAAGGTTCTATCTGCATTTGACCCATTCCAAAAATCCCCATTTACAAATTTGAAAAGATTTTGATATTGTACGTTTAGAATACATTTAGGGTCCCTGTTATTTTCATGTTTTTTGAATGAAACTTGTTCCCCATATAAATTTTCCTATATGTAATGCAAAAACTAACTTAATATCTAAAAACTGCTCAGAACGCAGATAGAACTTTATAATAGGCTCTATGCACAACTCCACTACTTCCTGAACTTCTGCCAGCTTCTTGTTTCCTGTATGTCATTATTGGACACATTGATTAATTCAGGTGTGTTTGATTATTGTTGCCGTGACTACTGAGGTCAAGCACACCTGAATTAATCAAATTGTCCAATAATGATGGACAGGAAACAAGGAGCTGGCTGAAGTTCAGGAAGTAGTGCAGTTGTGCATAGAGCCCATTCCAAGGGGACAAAGTGTGTGTAATCTTCTACCAGTCTTCCTTGTACCTGTTTGGAGTTTTTGAGTAAATGTTTTGTATTGGAGCTTTGCGTCAGGCTTAGCCTGTACTCATTCCACACTACACCGTGACAATAATCACAAAAAATCTCAGACTTCCTTTTTAATCACACTCTCTCTCTCTCTCTCACACACACACCAACACACTTTCTCACACATAAGCACACGTACACACTCGCACACAAACGGACACGCACGCACGCACACACACACACATACATACATACTACTGGGGATTGCCCCACTGGAAACTGGGGCCCGTTTCAATAAGGAGGTTCAACCAACTCTGAGTTAAAGCTTGAACTCTGAGTTGACTTACTCTGAGATGGGAAACTCTGAGTTTTCGGTTACAGAACAGCTGAAATGAGTTAGTTCAATCAACTCTGAGTTGACTGACTCTGAGTTAAGCGCGTGCACAACAACTATAAAAAGCCATTATCAATGGAGCGCAAACATTACGAGTCACCATGGCAACAGCGCCAGACAAAAAGAGGTTTTGGGTGTAATTAATTACTAAGTAGTCTAAATATTGTAATTTAATTAATGGGATTACTCTTAATTCTTCTGTAATTTAAAATAAAATATGATGCAATTACAATAAATAGGCCTACTGCATAAACTATAGACCAATTCAGTATAAAACAATAGTGGATTTAACATACAATTTTAAAAGGTGTTTTTATGTAACCTTCTCCCTCTACACACTTTAATCAATTGAAGAATAATTCATGCAATTGTATATTGTTAATTTGAAAGCATTAAAAGTGCAGTTTCTTGTCTCTCCTCCTTGTATTAATCAAGTGGTTGAGGTTGATATATGATTTAGTAATATGTATACTTTCTAGAGATAGTAATTATTACATTAATCTAACTACACCGTTGAAGATGTAATTTGTAGTTAATAATTCATAACTATTTTAGATTAACTTACTGTTATAATATCAGAGGTGAAACTGGAAGAATGTTATTCAACCTAATGTATGCTACTATTACTTTGATAAATTTTTACTTAAGTAAAAATACCAGTCTAAAAATCTACTCAAGTAAGAATTAGTTAATTTAAAATATGGGTAAAATTTGCTGAGTAACTTGTTTAACAGCAGGGGTGGGGAGAGTTTCTCAGTAGAGAACCGTCTCAGAAAATATCACGGTTTATGGTATTAAACAATTATTAAATATATAAACTGCATTCTTAAATTACAGTTATTATTATCATCGGTTAAAATGACAGTTAAATAAATTAAACACTTGTTCAATAAAACATATGTAATCAACTAACTTCAATAATTAATTATGAATAAGATTAATGAATAAGATCTTATTTTTTATCATTAATAACTTATTAAATTATGTTTGAAAAATAATTGAGTTCTATTAAATGTTTTTTATTCCATTTTTTAATGATTTAATAGAAATATATTAATCAAAAACGGTGGTAATCAAATAAAAGTTTAGCAAACGTTTTAATCCTTTTATTTTTTGGCAAATTGCTGCAAAACAAATTTAGTCAATTAAGCCATGGACAAACAATATACAGGGGTTGGACAAAGAAACACACTCAGAGTTTTCACTTAAACTCCTTTCTGAAACAGGCCCCTGGTGGACTATGTAATTGACCGCTGCAGAACTCTGGTCAAGGTGTCGGCGTCATCAGAGAGAGTTTAAGTGTTTAAGGCACAAGAGTGACCATACACATGGTAGTTTCTGAAATAAATAACATAACAGAAATAAATATTCACTCACTAAATTATTCAACAACTTCAGAAATTACAAACTCAAATATAAACATCTCTGTAGAGTGCACGGAAATATATCAATCTAGGCCTGAGTCTATAATAAACTGCCTAATGCAATTAAATTGACGAAACACCAAATGTAAATTATAGAAATTGGACGGTCTTCATTATCACTGGAAGTACTAAATGACAATCAGTGAAAGATATCCACAGAGAAATTCACTTCAATGTAGGCTAATAAACAAACTAAATGAGCTGCGATGCTAGCGGGATAATCTGCTCGTTAAGCAGGATCAAATTACCAGAAAGATCGCTAAACATAACAAACATTATCTAACTCGGCACAGATCGTAAGATTGTATTTAAACTGCAATATTAACAATATAAAAAAAGAAGGAAACTTACTTTGTCATAAACTTTCTCTTGCACATATACACTGCACGTGAACGCGTGCACGAGATGATTGCTAAACTGGTGTGGCTGCTTTGTTTGTGAATAGGCAATTACACTTAGTCCGTACGTGCTGAGAACGCTGCACTACGGTATTTGCGTACAACACAACTTAAAACGTCATCCACGTAACCAACTCAATATTTAAAGGGAGAGAATTCACAACACATACTTTCAAACCAACACACACACACACACACACACACACACACACACTTGCATGTTGAATGGTTTTCTGAAATATTCAATTTACTCACTGCATATTTGTATAATTCAGATAATAATAACTATAATAATAAAAGTTATCAATAATAATAACCAATAATGCACAATAAAGAAAATAACAAAATATAAAGTTAAGCCACATAAGACTACACAATTTAGTGAATATTTAATTCACTGTAAATGTATAGCATAATGCCTTTATGGGGTTTCTTCTTGAAGGAAAAAGCCGGCTACCCGACATATAAAAGTTGATTCTGATTGGTCCTCTTCTGTGCATTCGAAGTGCTGATTGGCTTATGCAGATAGAACCTTATAGAGCCAAGTTATGGCTCGTTTCCACTGAGTGGTACGGTACGGTACAGTTCGGTTCGGTACGCAATTATTTGCGTTTCCACTGTCAAAACTTGTGAATGGTACCAAAAAGCCGAACCGTACCGTACCACTTTTTGGGTACCCTTCCGTTGGGGTACCTAGCACAGTGAAAGGGTACTAAAAGGTGGAGCTAGACTCACTGCAGAACGGTGATTGGTGGACAGAGGATCGTCACTCGCGCGTACTACAAGCGCATTAGAAGCATACAGTTGAAATAAAATTCTACTGTTATTGTGTCACGAAATGTAGTTTTAAGAGTATTTCAGGCGAGAAAGTAGTTTTTTAAAGCTCAAATCTGTGGTTTATTTATAGATTTATGATAATTTGACTGAGATCCATTCCAAGCGATCACCGGACGCTCGCGCTCGTTTCCCCCGCCTGGAGCAGCCTTTCCTCGGCTAGTCGTTCTGATGTTTGCCGCTGACTCGGCTGACACGTCTCTATAGTGGTTGAACATGATATATAGTTCGTCTTGTATAAACCTTACAGGTGATCTTTGGTCTCGTGAAACTATAATTCGTTCCCTGGCCAATAGTTTTGGCAGAAGGCAACGTGAAGTTTCATATCTTTTAGCGCTGAATTTGTATATTTCACTGACTGAATTGTTTCTTGATGTTATTTAAGCTTTTTACTGTATATCTTTTGTACCTTTTACTTATACTTTTATAATGGCTATTATTGATAAAACTGAAATTCAACAAAAGAGATAGTTTTGTCATTTTTTAAAATTTTATTACAAGATCATCTGTAATGTTGTTTATTGCAACATTTGAACCAATGCGATATGGAATTCTACATTACATTACATAGCCTATTGCCTGGATTATGTTTAATATTTTTAATTTTTAACGTAAAGAGGCAGGGTTGTTGTATATTTAGTTTTGTTATAAATATAACGTTAAATACATGCAGTGAATATAATCAATAGGCTATGCGTTGCCTGAACCACATTTGTGTGCTTTAGAATGTTTAAATGTATTAAAATGAAATCGAAAAGAAGCAGAGTGGTGTTTTATAACATATTTCGTTTTATTGTTGCCTAAAATGAATATACAGAGATAACCGGATTGAGTCACAGAGCCAGAGCGAGCAGAGTCCCGCGTTCAAGAACGCGCTTTTCCATTAGCAGGATTACAGGACTCGCGTCCTCTGGATCATTCTCCTCCTGGGTCGGATTTGGCTTCGGATTTTTTGCGTTGGGTTCTTGGAAACGCATAATGCCAGCGCTTATTTCTAGTGACAAACATACCGAGAAGCACGAACAAGATCTGCTGTCTGTCCATTGTTGTTTACTATGTCGCTTTCTTCGCGCGAAAATGACGTCGATCGCTTCTTTCCAGCATACCACGCCTATCAAGTAAGGGTACTTTGGCGGTGGAAACGCAAGCCTGATCATGGTGTACCCGACCCGACCCGTACTGAACTGTACTGTACCGTACCGTACCCCTCAGTGGAAACGAGCCATTAGAGTTCGACTTTGTAGATAGAACCTTTTTGTTTTTTCAATAAAAAGTCCCACAATTAACACAATTTAAAAAAAACACACCACATAACGTAAATAAGTTGTCACAGAATAAGAAAATGTGAATAAATCAATTTTGACAAAAATGTCAGATAGAACCTTATAATTCCAAGGGGACGAGTTTGTTTTATCGGCATCTGTTCCATGAAAAACATGTTCTTTTTTGTTTATGGTGGGAAAAGTTTCTTTAGATTATTAAAATGTTCTTCACATACTAGGAAAAAGGGTTCTTTTAAAACTGCTGACTGAAAGTTTCTTCTATGGCATCGCTGTGAAAACCGGAACATTTATTTACAGGCCTTGATATTTACAATCAGCTCTGAAATCTCAATTATTATTTTGATATAAACTTCTATTTGTTACAGGAAAAATGCATTCTGATTTTCATTGGCCTCTTCCAATGTATTCTAATATGGCTCTTTAACTTTATAAAAGGAGCAGCTTTGTTAGGCTACCCCCAACAAATTGTGTATTATTTAATGAATCTATCGTATAATATTAAATATTTTATTTGATATTTTAACTGGAATAGATTTAAATAGCTCTTTTGAAGATGGTTGATCATCAAGCATCAAACACACCCTCTCCCGACACACCATCTATCCTCAGGAACTGTGAGTGTCGTTCTGTAAGCATTATTCACCCACAGCCTTTGAATGCAATGGCACTTTATTGTGGAGCCTCTCTGCGTTTAAAGCATCTCAGAACGAAATACAATTCAACTGCATTTCTGATCACGTTTCCACATTAAATGGACAGACGCGTAACACGAGAAGGTTTGGAGAATAGGGAAACTAGTGAGCTAGCCTACATAGATAGCATTTGTACGCGTTCGAACGTTACAATACGCCCATAAATGCGGTCTATCTAGGCAACTCGATAGGTTTGAAGACACAGCCAGGGTGTGAGGATTTTGACATTCATTTCTGTTTGTAGTTGGCATATCAGCAAACCACTTTGGGTAACTGACCAGAAAACAAAGAAAAATCACTTTTTCGCCCTTGCATCACAGATTACAAACCGAATGAAGTACCAGAATCAGTTTCCCTATCAAACGCACGGCCCGTTCCTCACAGCATCATCCGCCGCGATACAGGAACGCGGAAACGAACGCATCTTACCTGCTCGCGCGCGGAGAGCTCTTTCTCCAGCTGCCGGTGTTTGTTGTGCCACACAAGATAATGCAGGTGGTAGCGACTCTTCTCCGGAGTTTTTCTGGCAGAAATCATCCTCGGTGCATAGTTCGCTGCTGCTCTCTCTCCCGTTCCGTTTCCCTGCTTTTGTGCGATATCAGTTACTTTTGTAAAGGGCGCGTGCTATAGCCTATTATTATTGCTGAGACGACCGATAAGGGTATTTCTCTCCCTTTTCGTATCCAGCATCCCTTTTTGCATAGCTTGGCATTCAATGTCTCTATGTTGAAAGGCAATTTAATGCTAACGCGTGTGTAATAATGCTCTCCGCTGTGCTCTCCACTCCTAGTCTATCTCTTCTCCCTCTCCTCTCTCGCTCAAACGCGCGCGCGCACATGCACGCTCGCTCGCGGAGGCAGGGCTCTCGAAAGCGACTCGCACCGACAGTCTATGAGCCATTGAACTTTAGTGTGTGTGATTCTGTCATACATGATGATGATGCTCACTGCGCCATGGGAGAGGATAGAGAGAACATCTCATGCTGCCACCTGTTTAAATACTGCGTTTCTTAATAAATATATCATGAAATATATCATTTATTAACAGATCCAGAACATAAATTCAATTCTAGGGTTATTATAATTATATAATATAGCTACAGAATGGAACATAGGCTAAAATAACGAAACAATTATTGTGCTGATTCATGTTTTAATCTGTTTTATTTGTTCTGTCAAATGTTTTAATAATCTGTTTTAATTATTCTGTCATATGTCCCATGGTGACTGCCATAGAATCAAATTGAGTTTTGTTCAACTTTGATTTTAATATTTCTATAGGTATACTTAAAATAAAATCTTTTTGCTAATATTATTAATATCTATTGATGATAATAATATAATAGGCTATCTAAACGTATCTTCATCCATATCATCCACCCTTCTAAACTCAGAGGACTGGACATTATATACGCCATATAGCTAAAACTGCAAAATGAAATATTCAAGTTTATTGAATAATATTATGAATTTTCTTTCTCACATAAAACATGATCACAATGCATAAACATGTCAGTGATCACATGTGTTGCTGCGGTGGCAACCCCAAAACAATGGATTCATATTAGCCAATTTCAAATAAAGTCAAGTAAAATCAAAAAGATATGCATAGTCTTGGTTTAGGCCTACTTTTTTAAAATTGTTTCTTTACAGATGTGACAATAAAACACATTATTCACACACGTACAGAAAAAAAGCATAATAGGCCTACATTTCAATGGCCTATCCAGAAATAAATAAATACAAGTAGGCTTACATATATTTTAATGGCTCAATAGAATAGAATAGAATAGAACAGAATAGAATAGAATAGAATAGAATAGAATAGAATAGAATGTGGAGTAGGCCTATTTAAATATATTAACCCCTGTGTAGGGTAGTGTTATTTTTCATGTCCAATTTACTGAATAAATCTTGTGTATTCTATTTCATTATTTATAGGCCAATAGGCTACTTAAAGTTTATTGATTCGGGGATTGTAGGTATGCAAATAAAGTTATGTAAAATTCATCTACACTGGTGGGCATGACTGCATGGTCCCTCTGCTCTGTCTGCCCCCGCCTGTGCAATAACGACGGTGGGGCAAGAGAAAGAAAGCGAGAGACAGACGTCAGAGAGAGAGGGAGAGTATGCAGCCCGCCGTGCAAAAGTCAAGTGTATAGGGCAGTGGATGTAAATAAACCGTGTACTGTATCCATACTTTTCTTATTCCCACCCCCTTTTGCCCGAGACAGAGACGGGGCTTGGATAATGGTCGGGGGAAAAACATTAGTGGGGACGCCCAATATTAAAAATCTGAGAACGTAAGGGGCCTTCTGAAAAATTGGATTCATTCAGAGGAATTGTTAAATCCTTGCAGCGTTAAGCCAGAAGACACCGCAGAAAAAAAGGAAGGAGAGAGAAGGGTGAGGACCGGGAGCACTGGAGAGCTCGTCGCCGGCTTCCGGACATTCAGGGCGGCATTCAAATCGCAGACGTCGCTCCTGGTGGGGACAGCAAGCCAAATATATTAAGTATTGGACAAAAATCTTTGGAAGCGGTAGATTTGGTTTCAGCGATGTCCAGGAAAGTCCAAAGAACCGAGGTGTGCGCCGACTGCAGTGCACCAGGTAAGGCTGAGATTTATGGATCGAGGCGTTGTTGTGAGCTAAAGCTGTTCCGAACTCGGTCGAGCGCGGCGGCAAGCGGGCGAACAGCAAGCCCACATATGCGCAGGGATACTCGGTTAAGCGCGTCAGGAAAGTGGCCGAATATTAAGGACGATACTGCGGCCCAACATATCTGCCCCAGCCCTTAACTCACTCTTAATTTAATACTGCGTGTATCTACGGTTTATAATGCGGCAGAACAATTGTCTAAAAATTAGATTATTTCATATATTTACTATTTTTATGGCTATAAATTTGAGCTTCTAACTGCAGCTACCCTGCTTCCGTGGCTAAAGTTTTATCCTTTGCTTGTTAGCACTCATCCTAAGCCAATTGACAAGGCTGCGGGCTGCTGTCAATTCAAATCAGCAGATTTATACTATAGGCCAATCATTGTATATGCACATATTGAAATGACAGCTAATTATGTTGATTAAAAGTGAGTTTTTAGTTAATATTGAGCACGAAAACGGGCTCTGTAGCGAGCAATGCTAACTGACAGTAGTTAGGCTCGGTTGCTAAGTAGCCTGCGGACTCTTGTATGACTTCCTTTGCCAGTAGCTACATGAGTAAAACACATTCCTGTTTTTACAAACGTTAAATGCACTATGACTACCACAATACTAGTTCAGTTTGTCCGGGACTGTTTTCGAATCTGAACTTTTGGGTTGAGACTAGTAAGTCAACTATCGTAGCGTTAGCAGGTTGACAGGACACATCAAACTCTGACGTGGGTCAGTACTATTTGCTTGTGTTTGCACACAACTTTGCTTCTATATAACTGTTTTGTGGGTAGATGTTGATTAGTTACACATTTCCTGTTTGTTTAGTCATTTGTTTTGTTATAACGTTACTATTTTAAAGTATCTAAATGGCATTATTTGATTATTAGACGTATGATTTACTTGATTTATATAATTATTTTTCCCCAACAGGAATATTACTGTGTGCTGCTATATATTGTTTATTATTCTAAAAAGCATAAAAAATGCTTAAACCAGCCAAAACTGGTTTACTGGTCTTAGCAGGTTTAAGCTGGTCTCCCAGTCTGCCTAAGCTGTTGCATAGTTGGTCTTCAAGCTGGTCTCTCAGCATGACCAGCTGAAAAGTGCCCAAAACACCTCTAAAACCAGCCAACAGAACAATATGAACAGGTTTGGACACCAGCTAAAAACCTCAGCTAAAAACCTCAAACAAGCTTATGCTGGTTTAAGGTATGTTATTTCTGTAATGATTATAGTGGCAAAAGTTTATGATATAGATTTTCCATTGATCAAGGTTGCAACTTAGTTGAGCATATGTTTGAGTTGTTAATAACCATTTCTAGTCCCTTCACATGTGCCTTGTGCCTTCACACAAGGAACAATTTCCTAAATAAACACTACAGTGAAAAAAAAAGGAAGTCAACCTCGACCTTGCATTTATGTGTTAAATAAAGATGAACTTCCTATGTTGTCTGGCTTTTACCCGTTTGTCCCAAAATGTAAGCTATTGCTCAATCAGTTACCAGCCGTTTAAACCACCCAATAAAGACACAATAAGCCTTTAGCCTAGTTATTTTCAAAACATATTTTTGATGGCGCTCAGCTGTGCCGTCACTTCTAGGCCACCCTTGGCCTTGCTCATTTAGCTTCACCGTCCCCACGGGGGGGACCAAGGGGTGTGGTACGGGGGGCATGACAGCTGCTCCCTCATCCACAGCTGCTCTCTCTCCAGGAATGTACGTGTATGCGGGAGTGTGTCTCGTTTTTGACAGTTTAGTTCTGTTTCACCACCACAGCTACCTGCAGTCATGCTCTGAGGTCGGCCTCAAACACTGTCACAAATGCCTCTGGCTTACCACTCCACATCTGAGTGCTTGTGTGTGGCTTTTTACATCCTCTCACACTCTTTGTCCTTGTGTTAGCCTGTCGCGCAGTGTTGATTGATCTTGTCATTTTCGTGTTTGACATGTAGGAAAGTAGCTAATGGTGAGTGTGTCGGAAGGTGTGGAACTGATGACTGAGAGAGGAGGAGGATGGGTGGTGAGCAGACAGACAGATGGATTCTGGTAAATGTGTTAGGAGAATGAATGGACGTGTTGAAGATTGTCAATTGGATCAGGACTGAATGGCGCCGTGTGTATTGAGTGCGTACGTATGTATGTAAAATTTCATTAGACGCAGAGAGAAAGACACGTTTGAGATGGGGGGTCGGGATAAATATGTTCCTGTTAATGGTTTCATGCACTCATAAGAAGGATGAGCATGTTAGTTAAGAAGTATGGCATCATCTTTGATTTTCCCACACGCAGGTGCTCAGCTCTTTCTCTGTCTGCACGTCTTTAGACACTAAAGGGGACTTAATAACACCATATTATTTTTAACTAAGCCAATAAATATTAAGTCCTTCACCACATGCAAGATTGAAACTTTGGATATTTGGTGGATTAAAATAAGCCTTTTATTCTCCTAAAGTAAGGAACATTGACATTAATTCAGGCTTTTTTTTTACATTGAATGCCTCATATTACTTTAAAAGAAAAAAAATATCATATATGATCTTATAAACGTATATTTCTTTGTGAATTAAGTGAATGTGAAACTTAAATTAACAACTATTATAACGATTTGGTTTGTTTTATTTGCCATATTTTTATTGTATATATCTACACATTCAAAAGTTTGGGGTCAGGATTTTTTATTTTTTAAAGAAATTAATACAGTTTGGACCCTTTATTCTTATGAAAAGATTAATATCTTTTCTCTGTGCCGTTAAAAATATAAAGCAGCTCAACTCTTTTCAAAATTGATAATAATATTTATTGCGCACTAAATCACAGAATGATTTCTGAAGAATCATGTGACACTGAAGACTGGAATGAGACTAAAAATTCAACTTTACCATCACAGGAATAAATTACATTTTACAATATATTGAAATAGAAAACAGTTATTTTAAATTGTAATAATATTTCACAATATTACTGTTTTTAAAACATTAATATTAAGAAAACAAATCATTTTAAACAGTTAAAATCTTTTTTTAACCCTGCTTCCTACATATCAGTATTAATATCTTCCATTTTTAGATGTCATATTGTTAATCTGGGAAATCAGTAATCATGTTATGACACTGTTTACGCTTGTGCAAAATAATCTCTCATTCTAATCATATCAAACCTCTGCTTATTGAGATTCTGTGGATGAGATTATGTGCTTGAAGCATTGTGGGTGCTGGTTTAATTTTAGCCAGATTCTTGGGGCTGTGTTAGTCAGAGGCACACTTCTGTCACACTTGATCGGTCCTGAGTCCTGACTACGCCCGTACCCTGCCTCATTTGAGGAGCGCCCTTTGCCTCAGATAAACTCTGGGCTGTATGGTGTGGACTGCATGGCCCAACAATAAAAATGATACAATTATTATTTCATTTTTTGCAGCATCAGAGAAATATCTATATGATTTCATTAAACATTGTTTTCACATATTTGCATTTAATTTGCAACATGACAGCTATAAATTCATGAATGCACAATTGCTGGCCAAATGATTTCATTTGTTTATAATTCTAACTAGGGCTGTCAAAACGATTAATCGCGATTAATCACATCCAAAATAAAAGTTTGTGTTTACATAATATATGTGGGTGCACTGTGTATAATTATTTTATATAGATATAAAAACACACATGCATGTATATTTAAGAAAAAAATATTATTTATATATAAAATATTTATATATAATATAAATTAGATATAAATCCATATACAGAATATACAAGAAAATATTTCTTAAATATATACAAGCATGTGTGTGTGTTTATATATCTAAGATAATTATACACAGTGCCCCCACATATATTATGTAAACACAAACTTTTATTTTGGATGCGATTAATCGCGATTAATCGTTTTGACAGCCCTAATTCTAACACAAATCATTCTCACAATTTCTACATCTTTGTTACCTAATTAGACTTGGGTGACATTTTCTTCATCAGCAGAGTCAATGACTACAGTGTTCAAAATAGCACCAAAAAGAAAGACCAATGTAAGGTACACAAGATGTAGGGAGAAGACCCAGGAATCTAATAATAGCAAATAAGCAAAACGAGTTAGTCTTTCCACATCCTGCCTTCATGTGCCTTTTTAGTTTTTTTTTTTTTGTTTTTTTTTTAGGAAAGTCACCCCTCGATTGATGTTGTCTTTTGCTCATTCTCTCAATGAAATGTACTTTACTCTCATGTGTGTTCAGATCCGGGCTGGAGCAGTATAAACCGAGGGGTTCTGATTTGTGACGAATGCTGTTCTGTGCACCGGAGCCTGGGCCGACACATTTCCATCGTCAAACACCTGCGACACAGCGGCTGGCCTCCTTCCTTACTGCAGGTAACCAAAGAGCCTCTCGCACACATGTATTTCTGCTAGATCGTAGCCTAACAAATGCGTGCATGTGTCTCAGATGGTGCAGACCTTGGCCAGTAACGGCGCTAACTCGATCTGGGAACACTCCCTGTTGGATCCAGCACAAGTTCAGAGTGGGCGCAGGAAACCAAACCCACAAGATAAAGTCCAGTAAGACATCTCATCAACCATTCATGCATTATATAACAGAATGTCATAAAAAGAGAAGACTGGGGGTGTAATTTTTGTTTTATTGGTCCCTGCAGTATATAATTGTTCTCCTGGAGCTCCATGTAATAGCATACCACTGAGACCAGACTAGCAAAATCTGCTCACTCAAAATAAATGAGAGGAGATTTAAAAAGTAAAATACTGAGTAATTAAAGAGTAATTTGTCAGAGCTGTGGTGCAGTGGTTAGCCCAGTCTTATTCCTGCACATACGCTCATACAGGTGACGAAAGTTCAGGCACATCTGTTTTCAATAATTTTAAATCAGAGCTCTAATAATAAAGCAAAAGTACATAATTCGATTTAATATTAATCATAAAGTTTTAGGTATTTAAATACAATCAAGCAGAGACATGGATCCATGAATCTGGGTCCAAAATTAACTTCGTGCAACTAGCGAGTGCATTGAGAAAATGTACATCACTTCAATAAAAATATGAATATATATATACAAATATGTTTTCCCCATATTTGTTACAAACAGCAGACAAGTACTGTTAACAATTACGGTTTCTATTCATTTCAATGGGGAAAGACCAAGCTAAACTTTTAATGGTAATATAAGATATGGTTTTCCTGATGATTACATCAGAGAAGGAACCATTTTTAAAATAAATAGCCTTGACTGTGTCTATGTAAGCAGGACCATGTCTCCTATTGTATATTGTTTGATTCATTGACTTTGAAATTGATTTATTTGATCTATGGTTGTATCTCTCAACACACAGCCCCACCAAGTCAGAGTTCATTCGCGCCAAGTATCAGATGTTAGCCTTTGTCCACAAGCTTCCCTGTCGTGATGATGATGGGGTCACTACGAAGGACCTCAGCAAGGTGAGACTGCCAAAAGACATCTTCCCTCTTCCCTCTCGCTCTCATTCAGTCTTTCCTCCTCGGCCTCTCTCTGCTCCCCTCTGTCTGTGCCCTTGCAGGAGGGCCCTTAAATTGACACCCCGCTAGTGAATAAATGTGCCTTCCTCAGTGCTATTGAACGTCCCTAATGAGAGGTTAAGCAGGAGGTCTGCTTGCTGGTCCCTCTGTCTTTCTCTCTCACACACTCACTTATTCTCTTGTTGTTGCCTGCAGCAACTGCACTCAAGTGTGCGGACAGGAAGTCTGGAGACGTGTTTACGGCTGCTGTCACTGGGGGCACAAGCCAACTTCTTTCACCCGGTAAGATCTGCCTTCTCACACAGTTCTCTCCACAGATCTTATGATTACTAGATTGTTAGATATCAATTTTGTGTTGTTCAGTATGGGAACAGAGAATCTATTTCTGTGTCAAACTATGAACATTATTGTTCATTGTATCCTGTAACTGTTTATACATTTTGATTTTTAAAAATCCGATCCATAAATACTTTCCAAACCAAAATATTTATTGGTTTCTGTCCGTTCTTTTTTCTAAAGTTATTACTATGGCAAACAACGTAGATACATCAGATATGGACGACGTTGTCTGAAAAGAAAGGATTAGATTTCATGACTTGTATTTGAAACAGCAGAGTGAACAGAGCTTGTAATCTGTGGTGGTCATACATCTGATGTTCCCTCCACAGGAAAAGGGCACGACCCCTTTGCATGTGGCCGCCAAAGCGGGGCAGGTCCTGCAGGCCGAGCTGCTGGTGGTGTACGGGGCGGATCCAGGAGCTCCAGATATCAACGGCCGGACACCTATAGACTATGCCCGGTAAACACAAAACAAAGGGGTCACTAGCTCCTCATCCATGATCTGTCTGATGTTTTTGGAAAGAAGTCTGTTTTATGCTGACCAAGTCTGCATTTATTTGATCAGTGATACAGAATATATACACACAAACCTAAAGGATTATTAGGAACACCATACTAATACTGTGTTTGACCCCCTTTTGCCTTCAGAACTGCCTTAATTCTACGTGGCATTGATTCAACAAGGTGCCGAAAGCATTCTTTAGAAATGTTGGCCTGTATTGATAGGATAGCATCTTGCATTTGATGGAGATTTGTGGGATGCACATCCAGGGCACAATATCCCCTTTCCACCACATCCCAAAGATGCCCTATTGAGTTGAGATCTGGTGACAATGGGGGTCATTTTAGTACAGTGAACTCACTGTCATGTTCAAGAAACCAATTTGAAATGATTTGAGCTTTGTGACATGGTGCACTATCCTGCTGGAAGTAGCCATCAGAGGATGGGTACATGGTGGGCATAAAGGGAAGGACATGGTCCGTAACAATGCTCAGGTAGGCCATGGCATTTAAACAATGCCCAATTGGCACTAAGGGGCCTAAAGTGTGCCAAGAATACATCCTCCACTCCATTACACCACCACCACCAGCCTGCACAGTGGTAACAAGGCATGACGGATCCATGTTCTCATTCTGTTTACGCCAAATTATGACTCAACCATCTGAATGTCTCAACAGAAATCGAGACTCATCAGACTCATCACATTTTTTTTAGTCTTCAACTGTCCAATTTTGGTGAGCTCTTGCACATTGTAGCCTCTTTTTCCTGTTTGTAGTGGAGATGAGTGGTACCCGGTACCTGAGTGGTTCTACTGTTGTAACCCATCCGCCTCAAGGTTGTGCGTGTTGTGGCTTCACAAATGCTTTGCTGTATACCTCGGTTGTAATGAGTGGTTATTTCAGTCAAAGTTTCTCTTCTATCAGCTTGAATCAGTCGGCCCATTCTCCTCTGACCTCTAGCATCAACAAGGCATTTTCGCCCACAGGACTGCCACATACTGGATGTTTTTCCCTTTTTACACCATTCTATGTAAACCCTAGAAATGGTTGTGTGTGAAAATCCCAGTCACCAAGCAGATTGTGAATAAATGAGACTGGCCCATCTGGCATCAACAACCATGCCACGCTCAAAATTGCTTAAATCACCTTTCTTTCCCATTCTGACATTCAGTTTGGAGTTCAGGAGATTGTCTTGACCAGGACCACACCCCTAAATGCATTAAAGCAACTGCCATGTGATTGGTCGATTAGATTTAACAGGTGTTCCTAATAATCCTTTAAGTGAGTGTGTGTGTATATATATTTATAATATATTGTTCTTGTTGTTATAGGTTTACAGTGATCTAGAGTCTTGGGTTTGTAATGTGACTGTGTTCTTGCAGGCAAGCAGGTCACGTGGAGCTCGCTGAGCGCTTGGTGGAGTGTCAGTATGAGCTCACAGACAGACTGGCCTTTTACCTGTGTGGCCGTCGCCCAGGTGAGCTTAGAATATTATAACCAATAACCATTTTTACAATATTTAATATTTCCTTGAATATTTTGTTGTTGCTTCATAGAAATCCAAATTGCAAGTGTTGATGTTTTCTGCTGAGTTCAGGGTGCTTTTCACACAAAAATAGGCTCAGCGATGAAATTTGGCTTCTATTGTGCTGCTGTAAATTTGGCCAATGAAATAAATACGTCCTGCTTGCGTGTGTGGAGTGCGAATAAGACAATCTGTCCTCCCAAATGAAATTGAAAACTTCATGTTTTTATTTGTCTGTGTTTTTGCAGATCACAAGAACGGTCATTATATTATCCCTCAGATGGCAGACAGGTACATTGTTTGTGTGTCTGATTCAGAAAAGAAATAATACTGCGTGTAAATATTGAAACGCATCAGTGAAGTTTTATTTATTGCCTGTCATTATGCATGATATCCTCCCTGAAGTCTTTTCCATAGCACTGCCCATACAGGGTAGATAAAGTGTACTAGGATCAGTTGGCAGCGGGTGTATTTGAGTGTGCTGGCCAGCAGGTTGCGCCACATGGTCAATCAGTCTGCATCACAGGGCAGAGTGTGTGTTGTCGTCCTCTGTAGGGCTGACACCTCAAATGCACCACAGCTGAAAGAACTTTACTGACCTGTCCAGAAGAAGTGTTGATATGGGGTCTATCCCTTTTCTTTCTCTCTCTCTCTCTGTCTGTTTTCTGCTCACTTTTCGGTCTCGCTCACTCGTTCTCTGTTCTCTCCATCTTGCTGCGCTTTTGGAGGCAGAGCTCGCCCTAAGTGCCCGACGCAGAGGTATCTCTTTCTCTCTCTTTTCATCCCCCTCTCCATAAACCCTGCTCTTTTTCTTTCTCACATGGCCTTCATCTGAATGTGGCGGTGTCTGAAGGGATGAGGTTATTTACACATTTAGGGCCCTATTTTAACGATCTAAAACGCAAGTGTCAAGTAACTTTCTGGGAGGATCTCTGCTCTGTTGCTATTTAACCGGCGGGATAAATGACTCTTGCGGTCTACGCAAATCTAAAAGGTATTGGTCTGAAGTAGCTTCATTATTCATAGGTGTGGTTTTGGGCGTAATGGGAAACAAACCAATAAGAGCAGGGTTCCCCAAACTCGGTCCTAGAGGGCCACTGTCCCTGCAGAGTTTAGCTCCAAGGTTGGAGCTAAACTCTGCAGGGATAGTGGCCCTCCAGGACTGAGTTTGGGGAACCCTGAATAAGAGCGTCAAATCACATTCCCTTTAAGAGCATGATGAACGAGGTGTGCTTGTTCCATGGTGCAATACTTTTATAATGGCACATTTACCAGGCACGCTTAAGAATGGGTTCACAGCCGAGGAGACCGATGTTCTCGTCATATCAGGGCCGTAAAAGAAAGAGAAGTGACATTGGGGATGGGACAAACCCACCCAAATTAGCTTCAGTTAAACATGCATATAATAATTTGGGTTAATGTGTAAGCTTTACGCCTAGGGAGCGCAAGTTCATTCCCTAGTTTGCCAGCGCGTGTCTGTGGAGGGAAAAGTCCGCTTTGCACAGGTGCAAAATACGAATTATACATGCGTCGGTGTACAAAGTCAATTGGGCTGGGTTCAAGATAGGGCCCATAAAGTCAAAATGAAATCAAAATGTACCATTGTTACCTAAATACATCCTCCTTGTCTTATTGTGCACAATGTTTTGTGCATGGTATAATGCAGCGCTCCACCTCAGAAAAAACTAAAATTCACCTTGGCCACACAGGATATAAGGTTAACCAATAGCCAAACAACAAAATAATGGTTGTAGTTAAGAAAAAAAAAACATTCTGGATGGAAATAGTAGCAAACAGTAGATGTGATAATTAGTCATTATCATGACCTCATTCAAAACCCTAAGTACATCTCCTCATCTTTTTGGGCTACCCATGTCCCGTCCCCACACTTCATCCATTCGTCCAGCTCCTCATTCCCACCCCTCTCCTTTCCTCTCTCCTCATCTTTCTCTGTCCGCATGACTCCAGCATCCTTTTACTCCTGTGTCTGTGTCTTTGTCTTTGCGTAGCCTGGACCTCTCTGAACTGGCCAAGGCAGCCAAGAAGAAGCTTCAAGCGGTAAGTGACTGCAGGTTAATGAGCTGCTGCAGAGACTTAAGGGAAACAACACAAAGCAACAAGCGATAAATAACTTTTCCATGTTAAACTTCAAGTATACATCAGTTTGACACAAACACCAACATATGTGTACAGCCAAATGCATAGCAGTATTCTCCGTTTGATAATATGCCTCCAATAGTCCATTGTCTAGTCCATTTCTCTCCATTTCAGAAAAGTATGAGCGATAAAAAAGCCTCCGTAGTCATTTAAACTAGAGCTGTGTGTATCTCGTAACCCCCTCACCCATGCGCTTGTAAACACGGGCCTCTATTGTTGTCGTCTCCTGTAGGTTGTTGTTTAGATCGTTTCTTTATTTTCCATTTGAAGCAATGAGCAGGGGCGGTGTTGCCGTCTTGTGGACAAACTAACTTAAGCAAAAAAAATTCAGGCCGCTTGTGCGAGGCTGTAAGCTTAGCAAACCGAATATGCACGGTGCATAAAAATGTGCGTATCATTGTGTATATTATTATGAAATTGACTTCACAAGCAATGTACTCTAGCTTACATGTACAAACTGAAGTATCCACCTTATTTTTCACGTAAGAGCAGGTTTTTCATTTACGGTTTTCAATTTTCATTTGAAAATTGAATGTGTCTGGCTTCCAGTGTCGTCCGCTTCCAGTTATTTTTAGCTGCACAAAACAGCTTGATATTGCTAACTGGTAATTCTTGCAATATCATTTGAATGTTTTGTCATAGCTATAAACACACTGGTCTGTAGTGCAAATTGTTTTACTGTTACTGCACTTTGTTATTCTAATAGTTAAAGTGGCTAATGAATCAGGACATCCACAGCAAAGAGGACTTCCTCATTGCAAAAGAAGGTGGATCCTTTTGAAAGTTGTGTCAGACTTTATTTAAGTATTCTGACATACTTTTGGAATTCGTCAAAAATGGAATATTGAATAAGGAAAAATAGTGGGCAGGGATTGTTTTTTTTTTTTTTGCAGGGAGTGGTTAAGAATGATCTGCCCAATCTGTCAAAAGGATGTCATAAGTAAAAGAACGCCATTTCAGAGTCAAAGCTAATTTTTAGATTTCAACTGAAGATTACGAAGACAAACCAATGTTTCATGTGGATAGTTGTTTACCACAAGACAAGCAATGTCCACTAACAGAGTAAATTAAATACATTTTTCATGCTGATTTTAATTCTGAGGTTTTGCCCTAACCAGCTCTATCAAGTAAACATGACATTTTATTTATTAGTTTTTATTTTATTTATTTATTTTATTTTATTAGTTTTTTTGCCATTGCCCTGGGAAGCTCCACGCACTCTGGAATCTCTTTGGTCCAAAACTAACTTGTGGTAGGGATTCTTAGTTGGGAAAGGGGTACAGTGTTAGCCTTTATTCTTGAGAGATTTCAGTAAGTTCAGTTCGAAAATTCAGTAAGCAGATTAAGCAGATTCTTTGAGTTCCCTGAGCTTCCATTTAATCTTTAATTAGTACCTTGTTGGAGCATCTTGCTTCGTTTTGTCTTCTCACTGATGTCTTCCTGATGTGTGTGTGTGCTCTGATTTTGCTGTGATTTCGTGTTTCTTGTTCCCCATACCTGAATCTTAATGGCACATACTGATATGTCTGTGTGTGTGTGGACACAGTTAAATAACCGCTTGTTCGAGGAGCTGGCTATGGATGTGTACGACGAAGTGGACCGTAGAGAGAATGATGCAGGTAAGACTCAAACCTCCATCTGTTCCTGTTCCAGCTTTTCCTGCATCTCACTCTTTTCCTAATCTAGTTATGGAGCTGTCCAGAGGCGTGAGGACGGTTGTAGTCGTGTCCCTGGAGACACAGTGATCGGGGTGTTGTATAAACACTGACTATAGAAGGACTTTAGCGGTGCAGTCAGCATGTAGAGAAGGGAGGGAGAGGTGCTTAGATGGAAGGAGGGTGAAAGGGAGCGAGGGCGAGGGAGTGCCGCAGGAATTCTCTCCTCCTCCTCTCACTCTCTCTCTCTCGACTCCCGTTCCTGGTTGTCGAGGAGAAGAGGTAGCATGCTGGGGTGGCAGACTGAGATTCTGATGGTAAGCAGGGCTGTGAGCGAGGCAGGGGGCCAAACACACACAAACTGAACGGGAGGGGTAGATGCGTACTCTCTGTAACTTCAGGGCCACGACATAGGAATCTGTTTGTATATATTTGTCTTGTTTATGTTTGTCCGTTCTGTTTCTCTCAGTGTGGCTGACAACTCAGAACCACAGTACGCTTGTGACCGAACGGAGTGCCGTCCCCTTCTTACCCGTCAACCCTGAATACTCAGCGACACGCAACCAGGTAACACGCACAGCTTTTTACTCCTAAGCCTCAGAGGATGCGTTTGAAGTATGTTTGGGAGGAAGCGCTCCGCTCCCGCCCCCCCTTGCGTAAGCGGCCGTCACTTCCTCGCGGGCCTGTTTTTGATGGAGGCATAAAAGAGAGATGATTTCTGGGGTGCAGCAGACACAGAGCTAAAAATAGACATTTTGTCTGAGTGAGGCCCGGGTTTGGCCAGCAAACCAACGAACGGATGTTTTCCAGCTGCGTAACGGCTGCAGACACGCGACTGCTCCCTCTCCCTGTGTTTCCACTGGCATCCTTGCATGACCTTCTCTGTATTTCTGTTTGAAAAGAGAAATAGTTCTTTTATACAGCAAGACTACTAAGTGCGTTCACACGGGGGCATGTTTCCTGTGGGCTGATTGGCCTGGCTGAGAATTTCCTGCTCTTTTGCGTATACATGAGACTTGAAAAGAGATGATGGGAGGAGGGACACGTACACCCAGTGGTCAAGAGTTGGAACAGTAAACTGTTGATGTGGCAGTGTTTTCCAGCCTTTAAAAGTCTCCCTCAGCTAAAATAGACTGTTCTGTAATATGCATTGAAAATTGACTAAGTGCTCAAATAAAACTTTGTCAAATTTGCGAGTTTCACCATATAATCATCACACAGACTCCTGCAGATTTCCTTTAAGGCCATCATTTATAAAATTCGACTTATTCCCCAAAACTTTCATATTCGTTTATAAAAAGCATGTTCTTTCCATTTAAGTTTCAATCTGTTCTGCCAAATTCCACGAATTTTGCCCTAAAATTGTAAAAAAAAAAAAAAAAAACATTAATGGTTCACACTACCATTCAAAAGTTTAGGATTGTTAAGATTATTTAATTATTTATTGTCTCTCTTATTCCCACATAGTCTGCATTTATTAGATCAAAAATATTGTAAAAACAGTAATATTGTGAAATGTTATTACAATTTAAAGTAATCTTTTTTTTTAGTTTCAATATATTATCAAATGTAATTTAAGCTGAATTTTCAGTGTCACATGATCTTTCAGAAATCATTCTAATATGCTGACTTACTTGTTTCCTATTATTATCAATGTTGAAAATCTTCTCTTCATATTTTTGCAGAAAACGTGATGCACTTTTTCTTGGTTCTTCGAATAGAACGTTCAAAAGAACAGCATTTATATGAAATGCAAATCTTTTGTAAATGTATCTACGGTCACTTTTATCAAATGCACCTTTGCTGAATAAAGTATTAATTTCTTAAGAAACAAAATCTTACCATCCACAAACTTTTGAACGATAGTGTATTTAAAATACTTTTATATAATGTGTATTTATTTGTGTGTGTGGTAGGGGCGGCAAAAATTGGCTCGTTTTAATGCACGAGAATTCGCCACCCTCATTATCGACATACTCAGCGATGCCAAGAGGCGGCAGCATGGAAAAGGCCTGACAAGCCCCACAGGTGAGACGCCCACATTGCATTTCTCAAACTCTGAGATCGTAGGAGAATATCAGTAACACAGTTTCAGTAAAGATGGAAATAGCTAAGCCAGTGCAGTTTCTCCTCATATTAATGATGTTATCTTTTTTGTTTGTTGTTTTCAGACCCGCTGGATCTGAGTCAGGCAGACGATGACCAGCATGATTATGACAGCGTAGCGTCTGACGAAGACACAGACAGCGAGCTGACCGCACAGAATAACAACAACACCCACCGCAACAACCGGGCCAAGGTGAGCTCATCAAATTGTAACTGGGTGTTTACCTGGGGAAAATCATCTCTGTACTCCACCTAAACCTAATTATAAGTGTGAGAAGTTGGAAGATTTGAGTTCATCCATCCAGATGTCCTTCGTTTCTTATAATGAAACCACCTGATTTAATTGAGGAGGAACATTAAAACCTTTGGTGAAACAATTTCAGATGATACACTGAATCTTGGGAAATGTTTAGTTTCTTATATCATAGGTTAAGCATTGGTAGTTGTTGATCTTGGTTTTGCCAGACCAGCAAATTAGTATATACAGAAGTAGTACAGACACCAGAGTCGTCATGTCCCCGCATGCACCACTGGAAGAACAGAAGCAGCAGCCCTGCCTCATATTTGCAGAATGACATCATCCCCTTTCAAGGCTGTGATCAGTGAAGCTATTGTTTTGCAGCTGAAGACAGCAAGCTGTGTTTGAGCATGCTCACTCCACACACACCGCAAGTGACATGGCTGGGTGTAAAGGAACAAGAGTAAACCTCATGTTACTATAATTATATTATTATAACATTATGTTATAAATAATATTATTATAACACCTTGTTTGTCATATTGTACAATCATTTATTTTTTTAACTAAAAATGGTATGAAAATATTATTTTACATAATCCATTCTTTTAATGCTTTATAATAACATTAATTGTTAGGTTTATAAATGCATATGGGCATTAATACTTCAAATGATCTGACTTGTTGTGCTAAGATTTTTGCATGCTAAATAAAAAAAAAACCCTTTGAGACAAATCTAGGAATATAAATGTCATATAGCATTGTGGTGAGCTCTTGACTTAAATGTATAATACCAATTCAAAGTTTGAGTTTTGAATGAAGTCTCTTATGTGCATTAAGGCTGATATTTAAAAAAAAAATTGAATTCGTCCTTGCTTGAATTAATTTATTTCCAAAGAAAATCTTACTGACCCAAAACTTTTGAACAGTAATGTAAATACTACAATAAATAAATGAAATTCATAATTATGTATGTGTTTTGGAAAACATATCTTTTTCAAATCTGTTCCTTTTTGCTGTTGACATTAGATTGTGATTTGTGTTGTGTGTGTATTAGAGCATGGACTCATCCGACCTGTCAGATGGGCCCATCACACTACAGGAGTATCTGGAGGTGAAGAAAGCATTGGCCTCCTCTGAGGCCAAAGTTCAACAGCTCATGAAGGTCAACAACAACCTGAGTGAGGAGCTCCGGAGGCTACAGAAAGAGGTGCGCCCACCCACTTTATTTAAGCTGTGTGTCCTTATTTTGAAAATATGTCTCACACAGATAGAAATGTGATGCTGCCATAAACTACAGCTCACCATCACACAATATGATCCCAAACCATCAAAGAGCAGAACTGCATTCGCGTAAACTACTGTTCAAAAGTTTGGGGTTTTTGAAAGAAGTCTCTTCTGTTCACTAAGGCTGCATTTAAATGATCAAAAATATTTATAAAACGGCAATATTGTGAATTTAAAATGACTGTATAAGTAATTGTAATATATTATAAAATGTCATTTACTCTTGTGATGGAAAGCTGAATTTTCAGCTTCAGTCATCAGTTTTCCATATCAATATCAATGCTGAAACAGTTTACATGAAAACGTGATACATGTTTTAATAAATTAATAAATAGAAAGCTCAAAAGAAACAATCACTTTTGCTCAATTTAATGCATCCTTGCTGAATAAACGTATTAATTACTTATAAAAAAAACCGTACTGCCCGCAAATTTTTGAATGGTAGTGTAACTATCATATACCATGTACGTCTCACCGAGAATGAAGCCCTTCCTTGTTCAGACAACCTTAAACTTCCTGTCTATCAGAATTACCCCATTTTTTTGCCCACAGCATGTCGTAACCATCCGCACTGCAACTGTTGTGTTTTCTTTGGTCCTTGTGTTTGTGTGTGTGTGTTTGTGACTCCCCGTGATGCCCCTCCATCCCTGTAGATCACGCGGATGCAGACGGAGAACAGCGTGCTGCGGGGGGCCCAGGCTGGGGCCGGGGGAGCTCTGACCGGGGGTGGTGGCACAGGGCTGTGGTCCGGTGGGGTAAGGGGTACAGGCAGTGGAGGAGGGGTAGGTGGAGACTCCGGCCTAACCGCACCCTCGTCCGCTCCCCTCCGCCGGGATAGACAAGCCTTCTCTATGTATGAGCCTGTGGGGACCACCCCCAAAGCTCTCAACCCAGCCCTGGACCCCCTGACGGGCCGCCTGCTGCCTCTCAGCCCCGTAAGTGTGAGCATTAGTGGCCGGCCTGATCTTTTTATACTTTATACACACTCTCTCCCTCTGCTTACCTGAACCCACACTGATGTGCTGCTTTTGCCTGGAGCACCTGCTTTCACTATTGCTCACTGCTCTTTATCGCCACCTTCTGGACAGACAGGGGCACTTCCTGCCCTAATAACACCTTTCTTTTTGTAGATATTGCCTGTGTTTCCAAACTGAGTCAGCCGCCTAAATAGAGAGAATTTTTGGTCATTATGGGTCTCTTTTACACCTGGTATCAACAACTGTCTTGAATAATTTGATCATTAGTGGATTAACTAAAATTTTGATTATCTTTAGTACTGTACTAAATGCGAAAATGTTAAAAGTACATTGTGTAATATTTAGGAGGATCTGTTGACAGAAATGCAATATCATCAGTGTTGGGGAAGTTTACTTTTAAAAAGTAGTTTAAGCCGTTACCCGTAACTTCTTAAAGAAAGTAATCCGTTACTTTACTTAGTTACCCGATATGGAAAGTAACTTTTTACATTACTGGTTACTTTTATGTTTCTTGACTTTGGGCAGAACCCAAAATCAGTAGGACCTAAATGTGTAGGCCTACATAAAGTTCTACTATGAGTAATGCCATATATAATTCCAAAAATGCATAATGCATTTATCAAAATGTTTATGAAGAAATCTGCATTAAGCCAAATTAAGCGTTCTTGTAATGGTTTTCTATGGGAGGAAAATGCTTAACATTTTCTTAATTAAACACATTGCATTATTCTGGGCTCATCTAATTTTTTTGTACATGGTATAGCCTACTTTATTATGATTTTAGTATCATAATGTTTAATAAATGCATGCATATCCATGAACTTGATAAATGTTGCAGATATGTTTTACTATGCACATAAACAAATGCCTTTCAACTTACGTGTGCAAAATTCAGAATTAAATAAATGTGCTTCAATTTGTACGAATAGAGAGTCTAGGCCTACAATACTTGTTTGTTGTAGCCATCAAATAAGCTATATTTGTTAAAATTTTATAATGTTTTTTTTTTCATCTATGTTGATTATGACAAGTGAACAGCATGAATAAGATGGATGCGCATTGAATAGGTCAGACATGATTTTGACCACTTCATTAAGTTTTGATTTGAAGAAAGTCTTTCTTTGGAGTGAGTTTCATTTTGTATTTTAATTTTAATCATTTTCTTATCAACCAATTGCCTGGATTTAATAAATAAGAAGCAAATATAGCAGACAATGTAATCATGACATGAACTGGAGCGCACCTCATCATAAAATAACCGAAACTCAGCATATGCCTCACAGACACGATAAATATATCTATATATAGAAAGCTTGAAATGTCTTTAAACGAAACAATTCAAAACGGAAAGAAATAGGCTACTCTCTGATAATGTAATCCATTATATGCATTTCTCTCTGTAGGCGTTCACAGAGATGGCGATAGTTATCAAATGATGGAGATCTCTGTCAAATCTGTCCCTGGGAAAAGTAACGTGGCACCGTTACTTTGAAAAAGGAACTACTTTTCGTAACCAAATTTTCAGTAGTAGCGTGTTACACTACTTTTGACCCGAAAAAGTAGTTACGTTACTGTAACGCGTTACACGTTTGTTGGGTTTTGTCGGATCAGCGTGTTACCCCTGTCACCATTGGTCAGGGTTTGATTTCACGCAACTGAACATGTTCAATCAGTGTTTGCCTGTGTCTGTTGAGCAGTGTAATTTTTATATTAATTTTAATTTTATTTTTATTTTAACATTAAATATTTTATTTTTCATGAAAGTCTAAATCCAACAGCCAACTTGTTTGTTGGCATATGTCTGAGCGGTTTGAATTGGCCTTCAAGCACACCTGAAGCAACTAATCAAGGGCTTCATTAGTTGCAGAAGGTGTGCTTGAGCTAGAACACATGAAATATCTGAACTGGCTAGGTTTGTTGAGTGCCACGTTTGACTGCATGTTAGAAATATGGTTAAGTCAAAAGAATGGTCCAAAGAGTGAAGAGAAGATATCATGACCCTTCACAAACAAGGAACAGGATACAAAAAAGGATAGAAAAGGCCCTTAATGTTCCTAGAGAGGTTCCTAAGGCACATACTAAACACATATCACCAACTACACCACTACTGACCCAAAAGCACAAGAAAAGTGCTCAAAATCATATAAATAAACCACTGAAGCTTTTGGATTCTGCTCTGTGGAGCGATTAAACGAAACTGGAACTTTTTGGGCCTATGGATTAGTGGTATATCTGGAGTATGAAGAATGACGCTGAAAAGAAAAACTGCTTAAGCAGTGGTGACTCTGTGATGCTCTGAGGCTGATTTGCATCCTCTGGCAATGGAAACCTGCAGCGTGTGGAAGGCAAGATGGATTCATTGAAACATTAGGAAATCCTTGGAGATGTTGTCAGTGAGGAACCTGAAGCTTGTGTGTGTATGAACCTTCCAAAAGATCAATGATCCCAAGCATACCTCAAATTCCACCAAGACTTAGTTGCAGAAGTCGTCCTGGAATATTCTACAGTGGCCATCACAGTCACCTGACTTGAACCCCATAGAAAATCTCTGGTGGGATTTGAAGCGTTCAAAGTAGCCAAGTACATTACTGGAACAGGAGGCCATTGCTCTTGAGGAATGGACTAAGATTCCTCAGAAACGCTGCCAGAAGCTGGGGTCTGGTTATACATCTCATTTACAGCAGGTGGTAACAGCAAAAGTGTACTTGCCATGAAGGGGTTGAATAACTTTAAGACTGCAGAAGTCATTAAAAGTAGCATTTTCAGTTGAATTTGGGGAAACCACTTGAAACATTTGTTCTGTTGAGCTATTTTAATTACTTTTCTTTGATTTGTTCATTGCAAACAGCTGAAAGTCCGTACATTATCTTTTCATTTTGCCATTAAAGCTGATTTGCAATGCATGTATGTTTTTATTTCTGACTTTTTTTTTTACTTTTTTGCAGAACTTTTTTAATTCCCTAGATTTATTAAAGGAATATTTCACCCAAAGGAATTTTGTCATCATTTACTTACCTTCAAGTTGTTTCAAACCTGTATGAGTTTCTTTCTTCTGTTGAACACAAAATAAAATACTTTAAACAATGTTGGTAACCAAACAGTTGATGCACCCCATTGACTTCCATAGCATTTTTTTCCTTATATGGAAGTCAATGCGGTGCATCCACTGTCAAACTTATACATATTTGGAACAACTTGAGGGTGAGTGATGACAATGTTAGTTTTTGGGTGAACTGTCCCTTTAACATGCAGAATTTATTAATTAGTGTATTTATTCATATAATGTGGTTATTATTATTACAAATCCCTCCTGTCAATAACATCTGATCACAATTTGTCTTTGCTCACCCAAAACAGATGTTAATACCAGGTTTGCCTATGATGCTCAAAAAGGCTGCTTAGGTAGGCAGCTCAATACATTTTGAGACACAACCACTATATATTGTCTATGTAGCATAGGATGATAGAACTGGCATGAGTGGCTTTGTATCTTTCCTAAAATTGTTACTATGCCAAGAGAGGCTCTCATTGAGATATGCTTGTCTTGTGCAACGTGTCGTGTCTGGAATGTTTGAGATTCGATTTATTGTTTTCCTGATTAGTGACACTAAAACTGCATGCCACATCTGAATCCATGTGCTGCTCCTGTCAGCTCTGAAACTGGAAATCATCCCCTGTTTGTGGATATTCTTAGATCTGTAGGATATATTTGAATGTCTTTTGAATGCATTTTTTGGATTTGCTTCAATTGCTTTTGCAATTATGCAAATATGCCATGTTTTGATAACGCAATATTCAATTTTGGGCTATTTCTGAAAGTCTGTAGTAGTGTACTTGAGATCCACCTTTGTGCCTGTTAATTGCAAGTAATGTAATGTGCATTTCTATTTTTAGTATTTTCATTAGTTCAGAGAAAAGGATGTCGTTGCACTAATTCAGTTTTGGTTTTGAGCTTAATGTAGATGCTTGCTGTTCTGCAACTGCAATATCTAAAAGCGCTCCACTAAGCTACTTGTCTAACAGAATTACAGTCATTAGTATAACAGCGTTTTGCTGCAGATTTCCTTCCATCTAACAGTCCTGTGCAGAAAAGACTATCAAGGCTTCTTCTTTTCTTTTCATCCTCTGCCTGCTGACTGTCTTGTCAGCTGTTCTCCTCCTCTTAATCTGGTTCTGCTTGTGTTTAGGTGCGAAAGGGAGGCCCTGCGGGTCCCACCCCCTACGGAGGAGCGCACCTGTCAGCTTCCACTGATGGACGATATAACGTGAGTGCCAGTTTCCATTCATATATGCACTGACATGGGAGTTGCAGACTGATGTGAAACAGACCTCTGTGCATGTTTGTCCTGTCCAGACTCCAAAAGCAGGAGAGAGATACGGGAGTGGTACTGATAGTGACTATGACAACTCTCAAACATACGACGTCTCCATTGGGTGAGTACAAGGCACCGTTGAAATAAAACAGAGCGGATTCAGTGTGTTTTCACATTAGTGTCATTTGATGCGTTTTTGTGGAAAGAGGTCTACTGCATTTCATTTGCAAACACTGTCTATCTGGGTCTAAGGCCCATTCACACCAAGGACGAATTCTATAACAATAAGATGCTTCTAAAAATTGTTCTAAAAATATTCCAAACCACAACTGTAACGATAACTGCACAGAGGAACTATGTCCTTGGAATCACTTTCAGATTTTTATTTTTCTAGCTGATTGATTAAAAACATTGACGCCAATCAGAATCCATCCGGCTTTAAAGTTATTGTTCTTGGTGTGAATGGCCAGTACTGTTGTACTTTTGATTCATTTGTAATTGCTTGAATTATATAAATAAGTAAAATTTGATTAACATTAATATATTAATTAACATATTTACTTCTATTTATATAATATTATTTTTTCTGAAATGTACATCATAAGAGTAATATATTTTTCTATTTTTGTAATAAATCACTACATAATATGAAATATCTGTTATTACTGACTATAAAAAATACTTAAAATAGCTTATTTAATTATTTGAGGGTTTACTCTAGTAATATTACAAAAGTGGTATATTTATATTGTTAATTATTTTTTTTATTTTGCAGTAAAAATTAATATTTGTCTTTTAATATTCTAATATTGGTATATTGTAATATTTGTCTTTTTATATTCTTTTTATATTTTAAAAGTAATATTTGTCTTTTTAATTCATTTTTGTCTTTTTATTTTGTTATATTAATGTTGTTTTACTCTTCATACTGCCTCTAATAATAATATTAGCATTAGTAATACTATAAGAACTATTAGATTTATTTTTTATAAAAAATAAATAAGACACTGCTATATAATATGACGCAATATAATAAGTATTAACAGTTATTATAAAAAATGAAAGTAATAGTGTAATAAGTAATACATTATTATTATAGTTATTACAAATATTTTATAGTAAAATAGTAATATATTTGTCTTTTTATATTAGCTATAAAAACAATTAGTTATTACTAAGCTACTTGAAACTTAAAAACCCACTGACGATACATTTCATGCCTTGTATGGAAATGTTTGTTTTATTGTGTTCATATGGTGTGTTGTAGTGTGGGCCGCAGCAGTGAGGAGGACAGCAGGGGGGAAGTGGAAGACACAGAGGGTGACCCTGACCCCACACTGCCCTGCACAGAGGACGTTATCCTCAAAACTGAGCAGGTCACCAAGAACATCCAGGAGCTCCTGAGAGCTGCACAGGAGTTTAAACACGACAGGTAGGATGGACTGTTGTTACCCCTCAGAGCTGGTTGCAGTGTCGTTTCACTGCAGTTTGAAAGAAACTAGTGTTGTGACGGTGAGGATATTTTCTCACTGGTTAATCGACTTGTGACAACACCGGTAATACCGGTGTCTCACCGGCGGAGGCTTTTAAATCGCTAATTTAAAGGTAAACGTAAAATGCGCACGTTTTCACGGGCATACTTAACGGTGCGGTAGTGCAGGAAAGAACTGTTTTGTTATTGTGCCCTAAATATGCGCTAGTTTGAAAACGAAACTAACTTTCACTTTTAAATAAGTGTCAATTCATCCTTCGCTTGGAGTTTGATTGACAGATGTGATCTGACAGAATCAGTCAGAAAGCAGTTAGGAGAGTAGATTCGGTGGAACTTGGCTTTATCAGGCAATCTGTCACGACACAAAGAGGCACAAAACGGTAGGCCTATTTATTGTTTGATTTTCTTTGACTGATCAAATTTGAAAGTTGAGACTGTTTCATATTAAATATTACCTGCTCGGTCCTGTCTGTCAACGCTGTCCTCTATTTTTTCACTGCTTGAGAACATGGGTTGAATCCAAAATCGCCCCCAAAACCCTCATTTACTAGGCCTATTCCCTACATTAGTCCACTAATACTGTTCACTTGAAGGAGTGAATGAGAAGGAGTAAGTAAAAACGAGTGACCGAATTCGAACAGCCGTTGCTGACAGAGACGCGATCTGACACGCGTCCCATTTTCTCACAAATCTCTACGTTTGTTTAAGACTGCTCTTATGGACATTTTGGCATAATTTATGGTTTGTTCAAGCCCGAAATTAGAACTTGATACCAACACGCGTCTTTTCTGTGGTTCGTGTATGTGTTAATGAGCAGGATTTAACGACTGCATAATTGCGTTCAATATTTACTGCTAAGGCTTTAAACTTTTTTTTTTCACATGCCAACCGCGGTGCCGCGGTGGGCATGTCATGAAGCCGGTGTTGCGACTGAACACCGGTAACACCGACTACCGTGGCAAGCCTAAAAGAAACCCGTTGTAACATCTGCCTTTGGTTGCAGTTTTGTGCCATGCTCAGAGAAAATCCACTTAGCTGTGACAGAAATGGCCTCGCTGTTTCCCAAGGTGAGCGATTGCGTCTTATGGTGATACTTTGCCTCAAGCTATCCAGCCAGACGCACTAAATGTGTTGTGTCTGGTTCTCTCAGAGACCAGCGCTGGATGCAGTACGTTCCTCTTTGAAGCTCCTGGGGGCCAGTGCGTCCCGCCTGCAGGTAGAGTGTCGTAAAGCGGCGCCCTCAGACTCGTCGACCAGCACAGTGGACTACCAGCTGCTCACCCAGCAGGTCATCCAGTGCGCTTACGACATCGCCAAAGCTGCCAAACAGCTGGTCACCATCACTACTCGCGAGAAAAAACAGTGACCCACCGGGAAAAGACTGAGAAACGGGAGAGGAGGAGGAGGATACTAAGTAAAAACTGACGGCTGGGAATCGTTGGTCAGGTAGATAGAAAAATGATGTGAGGGAACGAAGTTGAGAAAAGGGTGATCAATCCAGCTTTGGCCACCCGGACGCAGAGATTGGGAGAAGCTGAATGGAGCGGCCTGGTTTTCCTTACACTCCTTTTCTTCTTTCAGTTCTGATTTTCAGGAGGATCTTCTCTCGCCTACACATGACAACTCTACACAAGCAGTGCCTATGGCTACTGTTTGGTTCTCTTTGTGAAATACTCAAGCACTCCTAACATCAGAGAACCTGAAATGTTCCTCCTGAATTGCTTATTTTCAGCCCCCCCCCCCCCCCCCCCCCTCTCTCATTTGATGTTTTTAAGTGCCGCTCCATTGGCCTGTTTCTCTTGGGACAAATGTACTGACTTTAAGCAACAACACTGGAGTTATTTTAATGACTATGACTTATGTTTTGCATTATTGTTACCATTATTGATGTCTTCTTTTGATTTTTGTTTTGGTTTGTCAAGTGGGAATCACACAGAGCTTTGCGAACATTAACAGGAGTGAACAATAACCTGTGAAAACTAACCAGAACACTCCCGTCCTCCAGTGGCAGACGCACTGGTTCACTCACACAGTGTTTTAAAATATTTACTACATTCTTTTTTTGTTGTTGTCGAGGTGCGTTGAACACTAGCCAAAGCAGCGGGGGATGTGATGACACTACAGTTGCTGATCCCTCTTGGTTTTTTCTTTTTTTTTTTTTTTTTCTTCGAGCACAAAGACAACAGTTGGGGTTGATGTACAAAAAAGGCTCGCCGGATCTCATCCTGGCTCCTCTCATCTCATCTCAATCCCAACATTAATGGATTTTGCTGTCAGAACAATGCAAATGTGTTAGCACAATCATCACATTGTCTTCAGCTTATTAGATTAGGACACCATGAAGACACCATGTCTTCATTTTCTGCACATTATTGACTGAATCGAATGGCCTTCATCAGTTTAGCGGAGTAAAGAAAGACGACTCTTTACTTCAGGACCAGGCTTTTTTTTTTTGTTGTGGCTGTGGTGTTTCCATTTGAGAATATTTGATTTTGATTTCACGCTGTTCTTTAGATTTCATAATTTCTTTTAATCAAGCATATGTCTTTATTATTAAATGTAAGAAGATCCTTATGTTCTATAAGCTACAAACATGTGAATGTTGATGGTTGAAGATGACCACTATCAATGTTCTCATTACTAACATTTCAGATACAGTCACAGGGAAATCATGTGATGTCCATCTGCTGCATCAGGACCAGCGTGGTCACATTCTGTGGCATCAGTCGGTGCGATCGCGGTCACTTTGGTGGGGGAATGAGCCCCTTGTTATAGCAATGTTAATAGGAAGAGAAATTGAACTGGAGCTTCCAGTACCAACGCACACATAGATGAACGGTTCTCCACCTGAGGCTTGATGCCACACCTGTGTGTGAGCACGGTCACGTATTTGTTGGACAGTCACTTTGCATTTTAGATGTTATGCTATGGGCCTTAATCTTCCTGTTGTTTTCCATATTGGTTTTACCCACCAGCCTTTTAAGTTAAGCCATTTTTTGTTTGTTTTTGCTTTTTGTTTCTTTAACTTGGGGAATGGGATAATGTTTGCGTCCCCTGAAAATGTGTCAAAAAGATTGTCTGAAAATCTCTTATCATTGCCTTTGCACATCTGCTAGACTGATTTTAATCAGTACTCAAGTAACACTTTTCCACACTAGAAGCACATGGTGAGTAAAAACCGTGTATGCAGAAATATGTTTCTTTTTCGTTTTAAACTAAACATGTCAGGAACGGTCACTGGGTGATGGCTTACTGTGATGATGACTTTGGGTGAAAGAGATTGGGATATTATTTAATAAGCACTAAATTCAGATTGGTATCTGGGAAAGGGAGTCAATGCACACTATATAATCCAACTCTGAATCTGATTCCTTTTAAGGTAGAAGGTAGACATTTTCCCAGTCATCCTGCTGCAGATGCATACATGGCGGAATCATTTTTAAAAACGAATGCGCGCACACACACGCTCTCTTTCTTTCTCTCTCTCTCTCTCTCTCTCTCTCTCTCTCTCTCTCTCTCTCTCTCTCTCTCTCTCTCTCCTGTGATCTGTCATACTAGCTGCACTGTACTTGTTATGACTTTTGTTATCACTTGTTCTTACATGAGAGATTAGCTGATGGGAGAAATTTGTTTAGCAGAGGCTACCTGTAAGATATAAAATTTAAAATAAAAAGACTAAGCAAAACCATTTAAATCGTAATAAAGACTTGTAAACTGTACATTTGTAATAAATGAAAGAAAAAGTTCATTGTCTCCTGTGAATTGTTATTGTGTATCATTGGGATTATTAGCGGTCATAAAAAGGTGTGTATTAATATACATGGTGTTTCACAGGGTGTTTCCGGTTGACAAAAAAATACCAACAAATTAATCAGGGAATTTTGAGTTTCTCTGATCTTCTTGAAACTCTGGATTCTGATAGAGGGCCATGGGACTTAGACTTGAGTGCAAAATTGGAGGCTCTAGACCCTTCCGGAGCTGAGATCCCACGTAGCATTTATGCCATTATAAATAACTAAATAGCTCAGCTCTGGAAGGGTCTAGAGCCTCCATTTTGGCACTCAGGTCTAAGTCTCATGGCCCTCTATCAGAATCCATAGTTTTGAGAAGATTGGGGAAACTTAATTTTTCATCCCCCCCAAAAAAATGTAATGGGGAACACTGTTGTTGTTGTTTTTCTGGTCGAAATTTTGAGTTTCGATATCTCAGCTCTGGAAGGGTCTAGAGCCTCCATTTTTGCACTCAGGTCTAAGTCTCATGGCCCTCTATAAGAATCCAGAGTTTTGAGAAGATTGGGGAAACTTAATTTTTTGCCAAAAAACCCGCCAAAACGTAAGGGGTAACACTGTCGTTTTTTTTTCTGGTAGAAATTTTGAGTTTCGATATCTCTGCTCTGGAAGGGTCAAGAGCCTCCATTTTTGCACTCAGGTCTAAGTCTCATGGCCCTCTATAAGAATCCAGAGTTTTGAGAAGATTGGGGAAACTTAATTTTTCACCCCCCCCCCCCCGCTCCCCCCCCCAAAAAAAAAAATGTAAGGGGTACCCTTCCAGAGCTGAGATATTGAAACTCAAAATTTTGACCAGAAAAAAAAATAACAGTGTTACCCCTTACATTTTTTTTTCGGGGGGTGAAAAATTAAGTTTCTCCAATCTTCTCAAAACTCTGGATTCTGATAGAGGGCCACGAGACATGGACCTGGGTGCAAAATTTGAGGCTGTAGACCCTTCCAGCGAGACATGTGACATTGTTTTTGACTTGGGTGCAAAATTTGACAATTTGACTTGGGTGCACAATTTGACTCACAATTTGACTTGGGTGCAAAATTTGAGGCTGTAGACCCTTCCAGAGCTGAGATATTGAAACTCAAAATTTTGACCAGAAAAAAAAAAACGACAGTGTTACCCCTTACGTTTTGGCGGGTTTTTTGGCAAAAAATTAAGTTTCCCCAATCTTCTCAAAACTCTGGATTCTGATAGAGGGCCACGAGAAATGGACCTGGGTGCAAAAATTGAGGTTCTAGACCCTTCCAGAGCTGAGATATTGAAACTCAAAATTTTGACCAGAAAAAAAAGACAGTGTTACCCCTTATGTTTTTTTTTCGGGGGGTGAAAAATTAAGTTTCTCCAATCTTCTCAAAACTCTGGATTCTGATAGAGGGCCACGAGACATGGACCTGGGTGCAAAAATTGATGTTCTAGACCCTTCCAGAGCTGAGATATTGAAACTCAAAATTTTGACCAGGAAAAAAAATGACAGTGTTACCCCTTATGTTTTTTTTTCGGGGGGTGAAAAATTAAGTTTCTCCAATCTTCTCAAAACTCTGGATTCTGATAGAGGGCCACGAGACATGGACCTGGGTGCAAAAATTGAGGTTCTAGACCCTTCCAGAGCTGAGATATTGAAACTCAAAATTTTGACCAGAAAAAAAAGACAGTGTTACCCCTTATGTTTTTTTTTCGGGGGGTGAAAAATTAAGTTTCTCCAATCTTCTCAAAACTCTGGATTCTGATAGAGGGCCACGAGACATGTGACATTGTTTTTGACTTGGGTGCAAAATTTGACAATTTGACTTGGGTGCACAATTTGACTCACAATTTGACTTGGGTGCAAAATTTGAGGCTGTAGACCCTTCCAGAGCTGAGATATTGAAACTCAAAATTTTGACCAGAAAAAAAAATGACAGTGTTACCCCTTACGTTTTTTTTCGGGGGGGTGAAAAATTAAGTTTCTCCAATCTTCTCAAAACTCTGATAGAGGGCCACGAGACATGGACCTGGGTGCAAAATTTGAGGCTGTAGACCCTTCCAGAGCTGAGATATTGAAATTCAAAATTTTGACCAGAAAAAAAAATGACAGTGTTACCCCTTACATTTTTTTTTCGGGGGGTGAAAAATTAAGTTTCTCCAATCTTCTCAAAACTCTGGATTCTGATAGAGGGCCACGAGACATGGACCTGGGTGCAAAAATTGAGGCTGTAGACCCTTCCAGAGCTAAAATATTGAAACTCAAAATTTTGACCAGAAAAAAAAAATGACAGTGTTACCCCTTATGTTTTTTTTCAGGGGGTGAAAAATTAAGTTCCTCCAATCTTCTCAAAACTCTGGATTCTGGTAGAGGGCCACGAGACATGGACCTGGGTGCAAAAATTGAGGCTGTAGACCCTTCCAGAGCTAAAATATTGAAACTCAAAATTTTGACTAGAAAAAAAATGACAGTGTTACCCCTTATGTTTTTTTTCGGGGGGTGAAAAATTAAGTTTCTCCAATCGTCTCAATTCTCTGGATTCTGATAGAGGGCCACGAGACATGGACCTGGGTGCAAAAATTGAGGCTTTAGACCCGTCCAGAGCTAAAATATTGAAACTCAAAATTTTGACTAGAAAAAAAATGACAGTGTTACCCCTTATGTTTTTTTTCGGGGGGTGAAAAATTAAGTTTCTCCAATCGTCTCAATTCTCTGGATTCTGATAGAGGGCCACGAGACATGGACCTGGGTGCAAAAATTGAGGCTGTAGACCCTTCCACAGCTAAAATATTGAAACTCAAAATTTTGACCAGAAAAAAAAATGACAGTGTTACCCCTTATGTTTTTTTTTCGGGGGTGAAAAATTAAGTTTCTCCAATCTTCTCAAAACTCTGGATTCTGATAGAGGGCCACGAGACATGGACCTGGGTGCAAAAATTGAGGCTGTAGACCCTTCCAGAGCTAAAATATTAAAACTCAAAATTTTGACCAGAAAAAAAAATGACAGTGTTACCCCTTATGTTTTTTTTTCGGGAGGTGAAAAATTAAGTTTCTCCAATCTTCTCAAAACTCTGGATTCTGATAGAGGGCCACGAGACATGGACCTGGGTGCAAAAATTGAGGCTGTAGACCCTTCCAGAGCTAAAATATTGAAACTCAAAATTTTGACCAGAAAAAAAAAATGACAGTGTTACCCCTTATGTTTTTTTTTCGGGGGGTGAAAAGTTAAGTTTCTCCAATCTTCTCAAAACTCTGGATTCTGATAGAGGGCCACGAGACATGGACCTGGGTGCAAAAATTGAGGCTGTAGACCCTTCCAGAGCTAAAATATTGAAACTCAAAATTTTGACCAGAAAAAAAAAATGACAGTGTTACCCCTTATGTTTTTTTTCGGGGGGTGAAAAATTAAGTTTCTCCAATCTTCTCAAAACTCTGGATTCTGATAGAGGGCCACGAGACATGGACCTGGGTGCAAAAATTGAGGCTTTAGACCCTTCCAGAGCTAAAATATTGAAACTCAAAATTTTGACCAGAAAAAAAAAATGACAGTGTTACCCCTTATGTTTTTTTTCGGGGGGTGAAAAATTAAGTTTCTCCAATCTTCTCAAAACTCTGGATTCTGATAAAGGGCCACGAGACATGGACCTGGGTGCAAAAATTGAGGCTGTAGACCCTTCCAGAGCTAAAATATTGAAACTCAAAATTTTGACCAGAAAAAAAAATGACAGTGTTACCCCTTATGTTTTTTTTTCGGGGGGTGAAAAATTAAGTTTCTCCAATCTTCTCAAAACTCTGGATTCTGATAGAGGGCCACGAGACATGGACCTGGGTGCAAAAATTGAGGCTGTAGACCCTTCCAGAGCTAAAATATTGAAACTCAAAATTTTGACCAGAAAAAAAAAATGACAGTGTTACCCCTTATGTTTTTTTTCGGGGGGTGAAAAATTAAGTTTCTCCAATCTTCTCAAAACTCTGGATTCTGATAGAGGGCCACGAGACATGGACCTGGGTGCAAAAATTGAGGCTTTAGACCCTTCCAGAGCTAGAATATTGAAACTCAAAATTTTGACCAGAAAAAAAATGACAGTGTTACCCCTTATGTTTTTTTTCGGGGGGTGAAAAATTAAGTTTCTCCAATCTTCTCAAAACTCTGGATTCTGGTAGAGGGCCACGAGACATGGACCTGGATGCAAAAATTGAGGCTGTAGACCCTTCCAGAGCTAAAATATTGAAACTCAAAATTTTGACCAGAAAAAAAATGACAGTGTTACCCCTTATGTTTTTTTTCGGGGGGTGAAAAATTAAGTTTCTCCAATCTTCTCAAAACTCTGGATTCTGATAGAGGGCCACGAGACATGGACCTGGGTGCAAAAATTGAGGCTGTAGACCCTTCCAGAGCTAAAATATTGAAACTCAAAATTTTGACCAGAGAAAAAAAATGACAGTGTTACCCCTTATGTTTTTTTTCGGGGGGTGAAAAATTAAGTTTCTCCAATCTTCTCAAAACTCTGGATTCTGATAGAGGGCCACGAGACATGGACCTGGGTGCAAAAATTGAGGATGTAGACCCTTCCAGAGCTAAAATATTTAAACTCAAAATTTTGACCAGAAAAAAAAAATGACAGTGTTACCCCTTATGTTTTTTTTCGGGGGGTGAAAAATTAAGTTTCTCCAATCTTCTCAAAACTCTGGATTCTGATAGAGGGCCACGAGACATGGACCTGGGTGCAAAAATTGAGGCTGTAGACCCTTCCAGAGCTGAGATATTGAAACTCAAAATTTTGACCAGAGAAAAAAAATGACAGTGTTACCCCTTATGTTTTTTTTCGGGGGGTGAAAAATTAAGTTTCTCCAATCTTCTCAAAACTCTGGATTCTGATAGAGGGCCATAAGACATGGACCTGGGTGCAAAAATTGAGGCTGTAGACCCTTCCAGAGCTGAGATATTGAAACTCAAAATTTTGACCAGAAAAAAAAATGACAGTGTTACCCCTTACATTTTTTTTTCAGGGGGTGAAAAATTAAGTTTCTCAATGGCTCAGTGGTCAGAGTTTTACTCTATCATGTTGAGGATTTGGGTTCAAGTTCCACTCTTCGCATTAAAATGCTTTATTTTGCATGGTTTTGTCCAAATAAAAAAGACGTGTGCAAAATAAAGTTAAAGTGTGGAAGCTTGAATGGCTCAGTGGTTAGAGTGTTACTCTGTCATGTTGAGGATTTGGGTTCAAGTCCCGCTCTTAGCATTAAAATTCTTTATTTTGAAGGGTTTTGTCTAAATAAAAAAGACATGCCTGCAAAATAAAATGAAAGTCTGGAAGCTTGAAAGGCTCAGTGGTCAGAGTGTTCCTTTATCATGTTGAGGATTTGGGTTCAAGTCCCACTCTTTGCATTAAAATGCTTTATTTTGAAGGGTTTTGTCCAAATAAAAAAGACATGTCTGCAAAATAAAGTGAAAGAGTGGAAGCTTGAATGGCTCACTGGTTAGAGTGTTACTCTATCATGTTGAGGATTTGGGTTCAAGTTCCGCTCTTAGCATTAAAATTCTTTATTTTGAAGGGTTTTGTCCAAGTAAAAAAGAAATGCCTGCAAAATAAAGTGAAAGAGTGGAAGCTTGAATGGCTCAGTGGTTAGAGTGTTACTCTATCATGTTGAGGATTTGGGTTCAAGTCCTGCTCTTAGCATTAAAATTCTTTATTTTGAAGGGTTTTGTCCAAATAAAAAAGAAATGCCTGCAAAATAAATTGAAAGAGTGGAAGCTTGAATGGCTCAGTGGTTAGAGTGTTACTCTGTCATGTTGAGGATTTGGGTTCAAGTCCCACTCTTTGCATTAAAATGCTTTATTTGAATGGTTTTGTCCAAATAAAAAAGACATGTCTGCAAAATAAAGTGAAAGAGTGGAAGCTTGAATGGCTCAGTGGTTAGAGTGTTACTCTATCATGTTGAGGATTTGGGTTCAAGTCCGCTCTTAGCATTAAAATTCTTTATTTTGAAGGGTTTTGTCCAAATAAAAAAGACATGCCTGCAAAATAAAGTGAAAGAGTGGAAGCATGAATGGCTCAGTGGTTAGAGTATTACACTATCATGTTGAGGATTGGGTTCAAGTCCCACTCTTAGCATTAAAATGCTTTATTTTGAAGGGTTTTGTCCAAATAAAAAAGACATGTCTGCAAAATAAATTAAAAGAGTGGAAGCTTGAATGGCTCAGTGGTTAGAGTGTTACTCTATCATGTTGAGGATTTGGGTTCAAGTCCTGCTCTTAGCATTAAAATTCTTTATTTTGAAGGGTTTTGTCCAAATAAAAAAGAAATGCCTGCAAAATAAAGTGAAAGAATGGAAGCTTGAATGGCTCAGTGGTTAGAGTGTTACTCTATCATGTTGAGGATTTGGGTTCAAGCCCCGCTCTTAGCATTAAAATTCTTTATTTTGAAGGGTTTTGTCCAAATAAAAAAGACATGCCTGCAAAATAAAGTGAAAGTCTGGAAGCTTGAATGGCTCAGTGGTCAGAGTGTTCCTCTATCATGTTGAGGATTTGGGTTGAAGTCCCACTCTTCACATTAAAATGCTTTATTTTGAATGGTTTTGTCCAAATAAAAAAGACATGTCTGCAAAATAAAGTGAAAGAGTGGAAGCTTGAATGGCTCAGTGGTTAGAGTGTTACTCTATCAAGTTGAGGATTTGGGTTCAAGTTCCGCTCTTAGCATTAAACTTCTTTATTTTGAAGGGTTTTGTCCAAATAAAAAAGAAATGCCTGCAAAAGAAAGTGAAAGAATGGAAGCTTGAATGGCTCAGTGGTGTGAGTGTTAATCTCTCGTGTGGAGAATCCATGTTTGAGTCTCTTGATGGTTAACATTTTTAGTTTGATTGGTTTGGTCCAAATAAAAAGACCAATCTTCAAAAAGGACATCCAACTGTAAGTGGTTCAGTGGTAAAAGCGTTGCTGTTCTGTGTTGAAAACCCTGGTTCAAATCTCACTTTTGCGGTTGAAATTATTTTAGTGTGATTTTTTGAGACAAACAGAAACATTGAAATGAAGAAGCTCCTGTGGCTCAGTGGTCTGAGTGTTGTGATTCTATGTGGGAAACCCAGGTTCGAATCACACTCTTGTGATGCTTTAGTTTCACTGGATTGTCGAAGTAAGACATGCTCCCAAAAAAAGAACAGTGAGTGTGCAAGCTCCAGTGGCTCAGTGGTCTGAGTGTTGTGATTCCATGTGGGAAACCAGGGTTCGAGCCTCACTCTTATCATGCTTTAGTTTCAACTGGTTTGTCCAAGAGAGAAAAAGACATGCTCCCAAAAAATTAAGTATGAGTGTGGATGGTCCAGTGGCTCCGTGGGTGAGCTCTCACTCCCGAATCGGGAGGTTGGGATGTTCCTGGTTCAAGACCGGGCTGGACCGTGAAGCATGGTTGCGTTGACGAACATCCTCCAGATCTGCAGCTGGAAGGGTCTAGAGCCTCCATTTTTGCGCGCTGGTCGAAGTCTCGTGGCCCTCTGTCAGAATCCAGAGTTTCAAGAAGATCGGAGGGGGTCAAAATTTCGGCCAAAAACGACAGTGTTACCCCTTATGTTTTTTTTTTCAGGTCAAAACTTTGACATCCGATATCTCGGCTCTGGAAGGGTCTAGAGCCTCCATTTTTGCGCGCTGGTCGAAGTCTCGTGGCCCTCTGTCAGAATCCAGAGTTTCAAGAAGATCGGAGGGGGTCAAAATTTCGGCCAAAAACGACAGTGTTACCCCTTATGTTTTTTTTTTTCAGGTCAAAACTTTGACATCCGATATCTCGGCTCTGGAAGGGTCTAGAGCCTCCATTTTTGCGCGCTGGTCGAAGTCTCGTGGCCCTCTATCAGAATCCAGAGTTTCAAGAAGATCGGAGGGGGTCAAAATTTCGGCCAAAAACGACAGTGTTACCCCTTATGTTTTTTTTTCAGGTCAAAACTTTGACATCCGATATCTCGGCTCTGGAAGGGTCTAGAGCCTCCATTTTTGCGTGCTGGTCGAAGTCTCGTGGCCCTCTGTCAGAATCCAGAGTTTCAAAAAGATCGGAGGGGGTCAAAATTTCGGCCAAAAACGACAGTGTTACCCCTTATGTTTTTTTTTTCAGGTCAAAACTTTGACATCCGATATCTCGGCTCTGGAAGGGTCTAGAGCCTCCATTTTTGCGCGCTGGTCGAAGTCTCGTGGCCCTCTGTCAGAATCCAGAGTTTCAAGAAGATCAGAGGGGGTCAAAATTTCGCCCAAAAACGACAGTGTTACCCCTTATGTTTTTTTTTTCAGGTCAAAACTTTGACATCCGATATCTCGGCTCTGGAAGGGTCTAGAGCCTCCATTTTTGCGCGCTGGTCGAAGTCTCGTGGCCCTCTGTCAGAATCCAGAGTTTCAAGAAGATCGAAGGGGGTCAAAATTTCGGCCAAAAACGACAGTGTTACCCCTTATGTTTTTTTTTTCAGGTCAAAACTTTGACATCCGATATCTCGGCTCTGGAAGGGTCTAGAGCCTCCATTTTTGCGCGCTGGTCGAAGTCTCGTGGCCCTCTGTCAGAATCCAGAGTTTCAAGAAGATCGGAGGGGGTCAAAATTTCGGCCAAAAACGACAGTGTTACCCCTTATGTTTTTTTTTCAGGTCAAAACTTTGACATCCGATATCTCGGCTCTGGAAGGGTCTAGAGCCTCCATTTTTGCGCGCTGGTCGAAGTCTCGTGGCCCTCTGTCAGAATCCAGAGTTTCAAGAAGATCGGAGGGGGTCAAAATTTCGGCCAAAAACGACAGTGTTACCCCTTATGTTTTTTTTTCAGGTCAAAACTTTGACATCCGATATCTCGGCTCTGGAAGGGTCTAGAGCCTCCATTTTTGCGCGCTGGTCGAAGTCTCGTGGCCCTCTGTCAGAATCCAGAGTTTCAAGAAGATCGGAGGGGGTCAAAATTTCGGCCAAAAACGACAGTGTTACCCCTTATGTTTTTTTTTTCAGGTCAAAACTTTGACATCCGATATCTCGGCTCTGGAAGGGTCTAGAGCCTCCATTTTTGCGCGCTGGTCGAAGTCTCGTGGCCCTCTGTCAGAATCCAGAGTTTCAAGAAGATCAGAGGGGGTCAAAATTTCGGCCAAAAACGACAGTGTTACCCCTTATGTTTTTTTTTCAGGTCAAAACTTTGACATCCGATATCTCAGCTCTGGAAGGGTCTAGAGCCTCCATTTTTGCGCGCTGGTCGAAGTCTCGTGGCCCTCTGTCAGAATCCAGAGTTTCAAGAAGATCGGAGGGGGTCAAAATTTCGGCCAAAAACGACAGTGTTACCCCTTATGTTTTTTTTCAGGTCAAAACTTTGACATCCGATATCTCGGCTCTGGAAGGGTCTAGAGCCTCCATTTTTGCGCGCTGGTCGAAGTCTCGTGGCCCTCTGTCAGAATCCAGAGTTTCAAGAAGATCGGAGGGGGTCAAAATTTTGGCCAAAAACGACAGTGTTACCCCTTATGTTTTTTTTTCAGGTCAAAACTTTGACATCCGATATCTCGGCTCTGGAAGGGTCTAGAGCCTCCATTTTTGCGCGCTGGTCGAAGTCTCGTGGCCCTCTGTCAGAATCCAGAGTTTCAAGAAGATCGGAGGGGGTCAAAATTTCGGCCAAAAACGACAGTCTTATGTTTTTTTTTTTCAGGTCAAAACTTTGACATCCGATATCTCGGCTCTGGAAGGGTCTAGAGCCTCCATTTTTGCGCGCTGGTCGAAGTCTCGTGGCCCTCTGTCAGAATCCAGAGTTTCAAGAAGATCGGAGGGGGTCAAAATTTCGGCCAAAAACGACAGTGTTACCCCTTATGTTTTTTTTTCAGGTCAAAACTTTGACATCCGATATCTCGGCTCTGGAAGGGTCTAGAGCCTCCATTTTTGCGTGCTGGTCGAAGTCTCGTGGCCCTCTGTCAGAATCCAGAGTTTCAAGAAGATCGGAGGGGGTCAAAATTTCGGCCAAAAACGACAGTGTTACCCCTTATGTTTTTTTTTTCAGGTCAAAACTTTGACATCCGATATCTCGGCTCTGGAAGGGTCTAGAGCCTCCATTTTTGCGCGCTGGTCGAAGTCTCGTGGCCCTCTGTCAGAATCCAGAGTTTCAAGAAGATCAGAGGGGGTCAAAATTTCGGCCAAAAACGACAGTGTTACCCCTTATGTTTTTTTTTTCAGGTCAAAACTTTGACATCCGATATCTCAGCTCTGGAAGGGTCTAGAGCCTCCATTTTTGCGCGCTGGTCGAAGTCTCGTGGCCCTCTGTCAGAATCCAGAGTTTCAAGAAGATCGGAGGGGGTCAAAATTTCGGCCAAAAACGACAGTGTTACCCCTTATGTTTTTTTTCAGGTCAAAACTTTGACATCCGATATCTCGGCTCTGGAAGGGTCTAGAGCCTCCATTTTTGCGCGCTGGTCGAAGTCTCGTGGCCCTCTGTCAGAATCCAGAGTTTCAAGAAGATCGGAGGGGGTCAAAATTTTGGCCAAAAACGACAGTGTTACCCCTTATGTTTTTTTTTCAGGTCAAAACTTTGACATCCGATATCTCGGCTCTGGAAGGGTCTAGAGCCTCCATTTTTGCGCGCTGGTCGAAGTCTCGTGGCCCTCTGTCAGAATCCAGAGTTTCAAGAAGATCGGAGGGGGTCAAAATTTCGGCCAAAAACGACAGTCTTATGTTTTTTTTTTTCAGGTCAAAACTTTGACATCCGATATCTCGGCTCTGGAAGGGTCTAGAGCCTCCATTTTTGCGCGCTGGTCGAAGTCTCGTGGCCCTCTGTCAGAATCCAGAGTTTCAAGAAGATCGGAGGGGGTCAAAATTTCGGCCAAAAACGACAGTGTTACCCCTTATGTTTTTTTTTCAGGTCAAAACTTTGACATCCGATATCTCGGCTCTGGAAGGGTCTAGAGCCTCCATTTTTGCGTGCTGGTCGAAGTCTCGTGGCCCTCTGTCAGAATCCAGAGTTTCAAGAAGATCGGAGGGGGTCAAAATTTCGGCCAAAAACGACAGTGTTACCCCTTATGTTTTTTTTTTCAGGTCAAAACTTTGACATCCGATATCTCGGCTCTGGAAGGGTCTAGAGCCTCCATTTTTGCGCGCTGGTCGAAGTCTCGTGGCCCTCTGTCAGAATCCAGAGTTTCAAGAAGATCAGAGGGGGTCAAAATTTCGGCCAAAAACGACAGTGTTACCCCTTATGTTTTTTTTTTCAGGTCAAAACTTTGACATCCGATATCTCAGCTCTGGAAGGGTCTAGAGCCTCCATTTTTGCGCGCTGGTCGAAGTCTCGTGGCCCTCTGTCAGAATCCAGAGTTTCAAGAAGATCGGAGGGGGTCAAAATTTCGGCCAAAAACGACAGTGTTACCCCTTATGTTTTTTTTCAGGTCAAAACTTTGACATCCGATATCTCGGCTCTGGAAGGGTCTAGAGCCTCCATTTTTGCGCGCTGGTCGAAGTCTCGTGGCCCTCTGTCAGAATCCAGAGTTTCAAGAAGATCGGAGGGGGTCAAAATTTCGGCCAAAAACGACAGTGTTACCCCTTATGTTTTTTTTTCAGGTCAAAACTTTGACATCCGATATCTCGGCTCTGGAAGGGTCTAGAGCCTCCATTTTTGCGCGCTGGTCGAAGTCTCGTGGCCCTCTGTCAGAATCCAGAGTTTCAAGAAGATCGGAGGGGGTCAAAATTTCGGCCAAAAACGACAGTGTTACCCCTTATGTTTTTTTTTTCAGGTCAAAACTTTGACATCCGATATCTCGGCTCTGGAAGGGTCTAGAGCCTCCATTTTTGCGCGCTGGTCGAAGTCTCGTGGCCCTCTGTCAGAATCCAGAGTTTCAAGAAGATCAGAGGGGGTCAAAATTTCGCCCAAAAACGACAGTGTTACCCCTTATGTTTTTTTTTTCAGGTCAAAACTTTGACATCCGATATCTCGGCTCTGGAAGGGTCTAGAGCCTCCATTTTTGCGCGCTGGTCGAAGTCTCGTGGCCCTCTGTCAGAATCCAGAGTTTCAAGAAGATCGAAGGGGGTCAAAATTTCGGCCAAAAACGACAGTGTTACCCCTTATGTTTTTTTTTTCAGGTCAAAACTTTGACATCCGATATCTCGGCTCTGGAAGGGTCTAGAGCCTCCATTTTTGCGCACTGGTCGAAGTCTCGTGGCCCTCTGTCAGAATCCAGAGTTTCAAGAAGATCGGAGGGGGTCAAAATTTCGGCCAAAAACGACAGTGTTACCCCTTATGTTTTTTTTTTTCAGGTCAAAACTTTGACATCCGATATATCGGCTCTGGAAGGGTCTAGAGCCTCCATTTTTGCGCGCTGGTCGAAGTCTCGTGGCCCTCTGTCAGAATCCAGAGTTTCAAGAAGATCGGAGGGGGTCAAAATTTCGGCCAAAAACGACAGTGTTACCCCTTATGTTGTTTTTTCAGGTCAAAACTTTGACATCCGATATCTCGGCTCTGGAAGGGTCTAGAGCCTCCATTTTTGCGCGCTGGTCAAAGTCTCGTGGCCCTCTGTCAGAATCCAGAGTTTCAAGAAGATCGGAGGGGGTCAAAATTTCGGCCAAAAACGACAGTGTTACCCCTTATGTTTTTTTTTTCAGGTCAAAACTTTGACATCCGATATCTCGGCTCTGGAAGGGTCTAGAGCCTCCATTTTTGCGCGCTGGTCGAAGTCTCGTGGCCCTCTGTCAGAATCCAGAGTTTCAAGAAGATCGGAGGGGGTCAAAATTTCGGCCAAAAACGACAGTGTTACCCCTTATGTTTTTTTTTCAGGTCAAAACTTTGACATCCGATATCTCGGCTCTGGAAGGGTCTAGAGCCTCCATTTTTGCGCGCTGGTCGAAGTCTCGTGGCCCTCTGTCAGAATCCAGAGTTTCAAGAAGATCGGAGGGGGTCAAAATTTCGGCCAAAAACGACAGTTTTACCCCTTATGTTTTTTTTTCAGGTCAAAACTTTGACATCCGATATCTCGGCTCTGGAAGGGTCTAGAGCCTCCATTTTTGCGCGCTGGTCGAAGTCTCGTGGCCCTCTGTCAGAATCCAGAGTTTCAAGAAGATCGGAGGGGGTCAAAATTTCGGCCAAAAACGACAGTGTTACCCCTTATGTTTTTTTTTTTTCAGGTCAAAACTTTGACATCCGATATCTCGGCTCTGGAAGGGTCTAGAGCCTCCATTTTTGCGCGCTGGTCGAAGTCTCGTGGCCCTCTGTCAGAATCCAGAGTTTCAAGAAGATCGAAGGGGGTCAAAATTTCGGCCAAAAACGACAGTGTTACCCCTTATGTTTTTTTTTCAGGTCAAAACTTTGACATCCGATATCTCGGCTCTGGAAGGGTCTAGAGCCTCCATTTTTGCGCGCTGGTCGAAGTCTCGTGGCCCTCTGTCAGAATCCAGAGTTTCAAGAAGATCGGAGGGGGTCAAAATTTCGGCCAAAAACGACAGTGTTACCCCTTATGTTTTTTTTTTCAGGTCAAAACTTTGACATCCGATATCTCGGCTCTGGAAGGGTCTAGAGCCTCCATTTTTGCGCGCTGGTCGAAGTCTCGTGGCCCTCTGTCAGAATCCAGAGTTTCAAGAAGATCGGAGGGGGTCAAAATTTCGGCCAAAAACGACAGTGTTACCCCTTATGTTTTTTTTTTTCAGGTCAAAACTTTGACATCCGATATCTCGACTCTGGAAGGGTCTAGAGCCTCCATTTTTGCGCGCTGGTCGAAGTCTCGTGGCCCTCTGTCAGAATCCAGAGTTTCAAGAAGATCGGAGGGGGTCAAAATTTCGGCCAAAAACGACAGTGTTACCCCTTATGTTTTTTTTTTCAGGTCAAAACTTTGACATCCGATATCTCGGCTCTGGAAGGGTCTAGAGCCTCCATTTTTGCGCGCTGGTCGAAGTCTCGTGGCCCTCTGTCAGAATCCAGAGTTTCAAGAAGATCGGAGGGGGTCAAAATTTCGGCCAAAAACGACAGTGTTACCCCTTATGTTTTTTTTTCAGGTCAAAACTTTGACATCCGATATCTCGGCTCTGGAAGGGTCTAGAGCCTCCATTTTTGCGTGCTGGTCGAAGTCTCGTGGCCCTCTGTCAGAATCCAGAGTTTCAAGAAGATCGGAGGGGGTCAAAATTTCGGCCAAAAACGACAGTGTTACCCCTTATGTTTTTTTTTTCAGGTCAAAACTTTGACATCCGATATCTCGGCTCTGGAAGGGTCTAGAGCCTCCATTTTTGCGCGCTGGTCGAAGTCTCGTGGCCCTCTGTCAGAATCCAGAGTTTCAAGAAGATCAGAGGGGGTCAAAATTTCGCCCAAAAACGACAGTGTTACCCCTTATGTTTTTTTTTTCAGGTCAAAACTTTGACATCCGATATCTCGGCTCTGGAAGGGTCTAGAGCCTCCATTTTTGCGCGCTGGTCGAAGTCTCGTGGCCCTCTGTCAGAATCCAGAGTTTCAAGAAGATCGAAGGGGGTCAAAATTTCGGCCAAAAACGACAGTGTTACCCCTTATGTTTTTTTTTTCAGATCAAAACTTTGACATCCGATATCTCGGCTCTGGAAGGGTCTAGAGCCTCCATTTTGCGCGCTGGTCGAAGTCTCGTGGCCCTCTGTCAGAATCCAGAGTTTCAAGAAGATCGGAGGGGGTCAAAATTTCGGCCAAAAATGACAGTGTTACCCCTTATGTTTTTTTTTTCAGGTCAAAACTTTGACATCCGATATCTCGGCTCTGGAAGGGTCTAGAGCCTCCATTTTTGCGCGCTGGTCGAAGTCTCGTGGCCCTCTGTCAGAATCCAGAGTTTCAAGAATATCCGAGGGGGTCAAAATTTTGGCCAAAAACGACAGTGTAACCCCTTATGTTTTTTTTTCAGGTCAAAACTTTGACATCCGATATCTCGGCTCTGGAAGGGTCTAGAGCCTCCATTTTTGCGCGCTGGTCGAAGTCTCGTGGCCCTCTGTCAGAATCCAGAGTTTCAAGAAGATCAGAGGGGGTCAAAGTTTTGGCCAAAAACGACAGTGTTACCCCTTATGTTTTTTTTTTTCAGGTCAAAACTTTGACATCCGATATCTCGGCTCTGGAAGGGTCTAGAGCCTCCATTTTTGCGCGCTGGTCGAAGTCTCGTGGCCCTCTGTCAGAATCCAGAGTTTCAAGAAGATCAGAGGGGGTCAAAATTTCGCCCAAAAACGACAGTGTTACCCCTTATGTTTTTTTTTCAGGTCAAAACTTTGACATCCGATATCTCGGCTCTGGAAGGGTCTAGAGCCTCCATTTTTGCGCGCTGGTCGAAGTCTCGTGGCCCTCTGTCAGAATCCAGAGTTTCAAGAAGATCGAAGGGGGTCAAAATTTCGGCCAAAAACGACAGTGTTACCCCTTAATGTTTTTTTTTTCAGATCAAAACTTTGACATCCGATATCTCGGCTCTGGAAGGGTCTAGAGCCTCCATTTTTGCGCGCTGGTCGAAGTCTCGTGGCCCTCTGTCAGAATCCAGAGTTTCAAGAAGATCGGAGGGGGTCAAAATTTCGGCCAAAAATGACAGTGTTACCCCTTATGTTTTTTTTTTCAGGTCAAAACTTTGACATCCGATATCTCGGCTCTGGAAGGGTCTAGAGCCTCCATTTTTGCGCGCTGGTCGAAGTCTCGTGGCCCTCTGTCAGAATCCAGAGTTTCAAGAATATCCGAGGGGGGTCAAAATTTTGGCCAAAAACGACAGTGTAACCCCTTATGTTTTTTTTTCAGGTCAAAACTTTGACATCCGATATCTCGGCTCTGGAAGGGTCTAGAGCCTCCATTTTTGCGCGCTGGTCGAAGTCTCGTGGCCCTCTGTCAGAATCCAGAGTTTCAAGAAGATCAGAGGGGGTCAAAGTTTTGGCCAAAAAACGACAGTGTTACCCCTTATGTTTTTTTTTTTCAGGTCAAAACTTTGACATCCGATATCTCGGCTCTGGAAGGGTCTAGAGCCTCCATTTTTGCGCGCTGGTCGAAGTCTCGTGGCCCTCTGTCAGAATCCAGAGTTTCAAGAAGATCGGAGGGGGTCAAAATTTCGGCCAAAAACGACAGTGTTACCCCTTATGTTTTTTTTTCAGGTCAAAACTTTGACATCCGATATCTCGGCTCTGGAAGGGTCTAGAGCCTCCATTTTTGCGTGCTGGTCGAAGTCTCGTGGCCCTCTGTCAGAATCCAGAGTTTCAAGAAGATCGGAGGGGGTCAAAATTTCGGCCAAAAACGACAGTGTTACCCCTTATGTTTTTTTTTTTTCAGGTCAAAACTTTGACATCCGATATCTCGGCTCTGGAAGGGTCTAGAGCCTCCATTTTTGCGCGCTGGTCGAAGTCTCGTGGCCCTCTGTCAGAATCCAGAGTTTCAAGAAGATCGGAGGGGGTCAAAATTTCGGCCAAAAACGACAGTGTTACCCCTTATGTTTTTTTTTCAGGTCAAACCTTTGACATCCGATATCTCGGCTCTGGAAGGGTCTAGAGCCTCCATTTTTGCGCGCTGGTCGAAGTCCTCGTGGCCCTCTGTCAGAATCCAGAGTTTCAAGAAGATCGGAGGGGGTCAAAATTTCGGCCAAAAACGACAGTGTTACCCCTTATGTTTTTTTTTCAGGTAAAAACTTTGACATCCGATATCTCGGCTCTGGAAGGGTCTAGAGCCTCCATTTTTGCGCGCTGGTCGAAGTCTCGTGGCCCTCTGTCAGAATCCAGAGTTTCAAGAAGATCGGAGGGGGTCAAAATTTCGGCCAAAAACGACAGTGTTACCCCTTATGTTTTTTTTTTCAGGTCAAAACTTTGACATCCGATATCTCGGCTCTGGAAGGGTCTAGAGCCTCCATTTTTGCGCGCTGGTCGAAGTCTCGTGGCCCTCTGTCAGAATCCAGAGTTTCAAGAAGATCGGAGGGGGTCAAAATTTCGGCCAAAAACGACAGTGTTACCCCTTATGTTTTTTTTCAGGTCAAAACTTTGACATCCGATATCTCGGCTCTGGAAGGGTCTAGAGCCTCCATTTTTGCGCGCTGGTCGAAGTCTCGTGGCCCTCTGTCAGAATCCAGAGTTTCAAGAAGATCGGAGGGGGTCAAAATTTCGGCCAAAAACGACAGTGTTACCCCTTATGTTTTTTTTTTCAGGTCAAACCTTTGACATCCGATATCTCGGCTCTGGAAGGGTCTAGAGCCTCCATTTTTGCGCGCTGGTCGAAGTCTCGTGGCCCTCTGTCAGAATCCAGAGTTTCAAGAAGATCGGAGGGGGGTCAAAATTTCGGCCAAAAACGACAGTGTTACCCCTTATGTTTTTTTTTTCAGGTCAAAACTTTGACATCCGATATCTCGGCTCTGGAAGGGTCTAGAGCCTCCATTTTTGCGCGCTGGTCAAAGTCTCGTGGCCCTCTGTCAGAATCCAGAGTTTCAAGAAGATCGGAGGGGGTCAAAATTTCGGCCAAAAACGACAGTGTTACCCCTTATGTTTTTTTTTTTCAGGTCAAAACTTTGACATCCGATATCTCGGCTCTGGAAGGGTCTAGAGCCTCCATTTTTGCGTGCTGGTCGAAGTCTCGTGGCCCTCTGTCAGAATCCAGAGTTTCAAGAAGATCGGAGGGGGTCAAAATTTCGGCCAAAAACGACAGTGTTACCCCTTATATTTTTTTTTTTTCAGGTCAAAACTTTGACATCCGATATCTCGGCTCTGGAAGGGTCTAGAGCCTCCATTTTTGCGCGCTGGTCGAAGTCTCGTGGCCCTCTGTCAGAATCCAGAGTTTCAAGAAGATCGGAGGGGGTCAAAATTTCGGCCAAAAACGACAGTGTTACCCCTTATGTTTTTTTTTTTTCAGGTCAAAACTTTGACATCCGATATCTCGGCTCTGGAAGGGTCTAGAGCCTCCATTTTTGCGCGCTGGTCGAAGTCTCGTGGCCCTCTGTCAGAATCCAGAGTTTCAAGAAGATCGAAGGGGGTCAAAAATTTCGGCCAAAAACGACAGTGTTACCCCTTATGTTTTTTTTTTCAGGTCAAAACTTTGACATCCGATATCTCGGCTCTGGAAGGGTCTAGAGCCTCCATTTTTGCGCGCTGGTCGAAGTCTCGTGGCCCTCTGTCAGAATCCAGAGTTTCAAGAAGATCGGAGGGGGTCAAAATTTCGGCCAAAAACGACAGTGTTACCCCTTATGTTTTTTTTTCAGGTCAAAACTTTGACATCCGATATCTCGGCTCTGGAAGGGTCTAGAGCCTCCATTTTTGCGCGCTGGTCGAAGTCTCGTGGCCCTCTGTCAGAATCCAGAGTTTCAAGAAGATCGGAGGGGGGTCAAAATTTCGGCCAAAAACGACAGTGTTACCCCTTATGTTTTTTTTTCAGGTCAAAACTTTGACATCCGATATCTCGCTCTGGAAGGGTCTAGAGCCTCCATTTTTGCGCGCTGGTCGAAGTCTCGTGGCCCTCTGTCAGAATCCAGAGTTTCAAGAAGATCGGAGGGGGTCAAAATTTCGGCCAAAAACGACAGTGTTACCCCTTATGTTTTTTTTTTCAGGTCAAAACTTTGACATCCGATATCTCGGCTCTGGAAGGGTCTAGAGCCTCCATTTTTGCGCGCTGGTCGAAGTCTCGTGGCCCTCTGTCAGAATCCAGAGTTTCAAGAAGATCGGAGGGGGTCAAAATTTCGGCCAAAAACGACAGTGTTACCCCTTATGTTTTTTTTCAGGTCAAAACTTTGACATCCGATATCTCGGCTCTGGAAGGGTCTAGAGCCTCCATTTTTGCGCGCTGGTCGAAGTCTCGTGGCCCTCTGTCAGAATCCAGAGTTTCAAGAAGATCGGAGGGGGTCAAAATTTCGGCCAAAAACGACAGTGTTACCCCTTATGTTTTTTTTTTCAGGTCAAACCTTTGACATCCGATATCTCGGCTCTAGGACCCGTCCCTTCCAGAGCCGAGATATCGGATGTCAAAGGTTTGACCTGAAAAAAAAACATAAGGGGTAACACTGTCGTTTTTGGCCGAAATTTTGACCCCTCCGATCTTCTTGAAACTCTGGATTCTGACAGAGGGCCACGAGACTGTCGACCAGCGCGCAAAATGGAGGCTCTAGACCCTTCCAGAGCCGAGATATCGATGTCAAGAGTTTTGACCTGAAAAAAAACATAAGGGGTAACACTGTCGTTTTTGGCCGAAATTTTGACCCCCTCCGATCTTCTTGAAACTCTGGATTCTGACAGAGGGCCACGAGACTTCGACCAGCGCGCAAAAATGGAGGCTCTAGACCCTTCCAGAGCCGAGATATCGGATGTCAAAGTTTTGACCTGAAAAAAAAAACATAAGGGGTAACACTGTCGTTTTTGGCCGAAATTTTGACCCCCTCCGATCTTCTTGAAACTCTGGATTCTGACAGAGGGCCACGAGACTTCGACCAGCGCGCAAAAATGGAGGCTCTAGACCCTTCCAGAGCCGAGATATCGGATGTCAAAGTTTTGACCTGAAAAAAAAACATAAGGGGGTAACACTGTCGTTTTTGGCCGAAATTTTGACCCCCTCCGATCTTCTTGAAACTCTGGATTCTGACAGAGGGCCACGAGACTTCGACCAGCGCGCAAAAATGGAGGCTCTAGACCCTTCCAGAGCCGAGATATCGGATGTCAAAGTTTTGACCTGAAAAAAAAAAACATAAGGGGGTAACACTGTCGTTTTTGGCCGAAATTTTTGACCCCCTCCGATCTTCTTGAAACTCTGGATTCTGACAGAGGGCCACGAGGACTTCGACCAGCGCGCAAAAATGGAGGCTCTAGACCCTTCCAGAGCCGAGATATCGGATGTCAAAGTTTTGACCTGAAAAAAAAAACATAAGGGGTAACACTGTCGTTTTTGGCCGAAATTTTGACCCCCTTCGATCTTCTTGAAACTCTGGATTCTGACAGAGGGCCACGAGACTTCGACCAGCGCGCAAAAATGGAGGCTCTAGACCCTTCCAGAGCCGAGATATCGGATGTCAAAGTTTTGACCTGAAAAAAAAAAACATAAGGGGTAACACTGTCGTTTTTGGCCGAAATTTTGACCCCCTCCGATCTTCTTGAAACTCTGGATTCTGACAGAGGGCCACGAGACTTCGACCAGCGCGCAAAAATGGAGGCTCTAGACCCTTCCAGAGCCGAGATATCGGATGTCAAAGTTTTGACCTGAAAAAAAAAAATATAAGGGGTAACACTGTCGTTTTTGGCCGAAATTTTGACCCCCTCCGATCTTCTTGAAACTCTGGATTCTGACAGAGGGCCACGAGACTTCGACCAGCACGCAAAAATGGAGGCTCTAGACCCTTCCAGAGCCGAGATATCGGATGTCAAAGTTTTGACCTGAAAAAAAAAACATAAGGGGTAACACTGTCGTTTTTGGCCGAAATTTTGACCCCCTCCGATCTTCTTGAAACTCTGGATTCTGACAGAGGGCCACGAGACTTTGACCAGCGCGCAAAAATGGAGGCTCTAGACCCTTCCAGAGCCGAGATATCGGATGTCAAAGTTTTGACCTGAAAAAAAAAACATAAGGGGTAACACTGTCGTTTTTGGCCGAAATTTTGACCCCCTCCGATCTTCTTGAAACTCTGGATTCTGACAGAGGGCCACGAGACTTCGACCAGCGCGCAAAAATGGAGGCTCTAGACCCTTCCAGAGCCGAGATATCGGATGTCAAAGGTTTTGACCTGAAAAAAAAAACATAAGGGGTAACACTGTCGTTTTTGGCCGAAATTTTGACCCCCTCCGATCTTCTTGAAACTCTGGATTCTGACAGAGGGCCACGAGACTTCGACCAGCGCGCAAAAATGGAGGCTCTAGACCCTTCCAGAGCCGAGATATCGGATGTCAAAGTTTTGACCTGAAAAAAAACATAAGGGGTAACACTGTCGTTTTTGGCCGAAATTTTGACCCCCTCCGATCTTCTTGAAACTCTGGATTCTGACAGAGGGCCACGAGACTTCGACCAGCGCGCAAAAATGGAGGCTCTAGACCCTTCCAGAGCCGAGATATCGGATGTCAAAGTTTTGACCTGAAAAAAAAAACATAAGGGGTAACACTGTCGTTTTGGCCGAAATTTGACCCCCTCCGATCTTCTTGAAACTCTGGATTCTGACAGAGGGCCACGAGACTTCGACCAGCGCGCAAAAATGGAGGCTCTAGACCCTTCCAGAGCCGAGATATCGGATGTCAAAGTTTTACCTGAAAAAAAAAACATAAGGGGTAACACTGTCGTTTTTGGCCGAAATTTTGACCCCCTCCGATCTTCTTGAAACTCTGGATTCTGACAGAGGGGCCACGAGACTTCGACCAGCGCGCAAAAATGGAGGCTCTAGACCCTTCCAGAGCCGAGATATCGGATGTCAAAGGTTGACCTGAAAAAAAACATAAGGGGTAACACTGTCGTTTTTGGCCGAAATTTTGACCCCCTCCGATCTTCTTGAAACTCTGGATTCTGACAGAGGGCCACGAGACTTCGACCAGCGCGCAAAAATGGAGGCTCTAGACCCTTCCAGAGCCGAGATATCGGATGTCAAAGTTTTGACCTGAAAAAAAAAAAACATAAGGGGTAACACTGTCGTTTTTGGCCGAAATTTTGACCCCCTCCGATCTTCTTGAAACTCTGGATTCTGACAGAGGGCCACGAGACTTCGACCAGCACGCAAAAATGGAGGCTCTAGACCCTTCCAGAGCCGAGATATCGGATGTCAAAGTTTTGACCTGAAAAAAAAAACATAAGGGGGTAACACTGTCGTTTTTGGCCGAAATTTTGACCCCCTCCGATCTTCTTGAAACTCTGGATTCTGACAGAGGGCCACGAGACTTCGACCAGCGCGCAAAAATGGAGGCTCTAGACCCTTCCAGAGCCGAGATATCGGATGTCAAAGTTTTGACCTGAAAAAAAAAAAACATAAGGGGTAACACTGTCGTTTTTGGCCAAAACTTTGACCCCCTCTGATCTTCTTGAAACTCTGGATTCTGACAGGAGGGCCACGAGACTTCGACCAGCGCGCAAAAATGGAGGCTCTAGACCCTTCCAGAGCCGGAGATATCGGATGTCAAAGTTTTTGACCTGAAAAAAAAACATAAGGGGGTTACACTGTCGTTTTTGCCAAAATTTTGACCCCCTCGGATATTCTTGAAACTCTGGATTCTGACAGAGGGCCACGAGACTTCGACCAGCGCGCAAAAATGGAGGCTCTAGGACCCTTCCAGAGCCGAGATATCGGATGTCAAAGTTTTGACCTGAAAAAAAAAACATAAGGGGTAACACTGTCATTTTTGGCCGAAATTTTGACCCCCTCCGATCTTCTTGAAACTCTGGATTCTGACAGAGGGCCACGAGACTTCGACCAGCGCGCAAAAATGGAGGCTCTAGACCCTTCCAGAGCCGAGATATCGGATGTCAAAGTTTTGATCTGAAAAAAAAAACATAAGGGGTAACACTGTCGTTTTTGGCCGAAATTTTGACCCCCTTCGATCTTCTTGAAACTCTGGATTCTGACAGAGGGCCACGAGACTTCGACCAGCGCGCAAAAATGGAGGCTCTAGACCCTTCCAGAGCCGAGATATCGGGATGTCAAAGTTTTGACCTGAAAAAAAAACATAAGGGGTAACACTGTCCGTTTTTGGGCAGAATTTTGACCCCCTCTGATCTTCTTGAAACTCTGGATTCTGACAGAGGGCCACGAGACTTCGACCAGCGCGCAAAAATGGAGGCTCTAGACCCTTCCAGAGCCGAGATATCGGATGTCAAAGTTTTGACCTGAAAAAAAAAAACATAAGGGGTAACACTGTCGTTTTGGCCAAAACTTTGACCCCCTCTGATCTTCTTGAAACTCTGGATTCTGACAGAGGGCCACGAGACTTCGACCAGCGCGCAAAAATGGAGGCTCTAGACCCTTCCAGAGCCGAGATATCGGATGTCAAAGTTTTGACCTGAAAAAAAAACATAAGGGGTTACACTGTCGTTTTGGCCAAAATTTTGACCCCCTCGGATATTCTTGAAACTCTGGATTCTGACAGAGGGCCACGAGACTTCGACCAGCGCGCAAAAATGGAGGCTCTAGACCCTTCCAGAGCCGAGATATCGGATGTCAAAGTTTTGACCTGAAAAAAAAAACATAAGGGGTAACACTGTCATTTTTGGGCCGAAATTTTGACCCCCTCCGATCTTCTTGAAACTCTGGATTCTGACAGAGGGCCACGAGACTTCGACCAGCGCGCAAAAATGGAGGCTCTAGACCCTTCCAGAGCCGAGATATCGATGTCAAAGTTTTGATCTGAAAAAAAAAACATAAGGGGTAACACTGTCGTTTTTGGCCGAAATTTTGACCCCTCGATCTCTTGAAACTCTGGATTCTGACAGAGGGCCACGAGACTTCGACCAGCGCGCAAAAATGAGGCTCTAGACCCTTCCAGAGCCGAGATATCGGATGTCAAAGTTTTGACCTGAAAAAAAAAACATAAGGGGTAACACTGTCGTTTTTGGGCGAAATTTTGACCCCCTCGGATCTTCTTGAAACTCTGGATTCTGACAGAGGGCCACGAGACTTCGACCAGCGCGCAAAAATGGAGGCTCTAGACCCTTCCAGAGCCGAGATATCGGATGTCAAAGTTTTGACCTGAAAAAAAAAACATAAGGGGGTAACACTGTCGTTTTTGGCCGAAATTTTGACCCCCTCCGATCTTCTTGAAACTCTGGATTCTGACAGAGGGCCACGAGACTTCGACCAGCAGCGCAAAAATGAGGCTCTAGACCCTTCCAGAGCCGAGATATCGGATGTCAAAGTTTTGACCTGAAAAAAAAACATAAGGGGTAACACTGTCGTTTTTGGCCGAAATTTTGACCCCCTCCGATCTTCTTGAAACTCTGGATTCTGACAGAGGGCCACGAGACTTCGACCAGCGCGCAAAAATGGAGGCTCTAGACCCTTCCAGAGCCGAGATATCGGATGTCAAAGTTTTGACCTGAAAAAAAAAACATAAGGGGTAACACTGTCGTTTTTGGGCCGAAATTTTGACCCCCTCCGATCTTCTTGAAACTCTGGATTCTGACAGAGGGCCACGAGACTTCGACCAGCGCGCAAAAATGAGGCTCTAGACCCTTCCAGAGTCGAGATATCGGATGTCAAAGTTTTGACCTGAAAAAAAAAACATAAGGGGTAACACTGTCGTTTTTGGCCGAAATTTTGACCCCCTCCGATCTTCTTGAAACTCTGGATTCTGACAGAGGGCCACGAGACTTCGACCAGCGCGCAAAAATGGAGGCTCTAGACCCTTCCAGAGCCGAGATATCGGATGTCAAAGTTTTGACCTGAAAAAAAAAACATAAGGGGTAACACTGTCGTTTTTGGCCGAAATTTTGACCCCCTCCGATCTTCTTGAAACTCTGGATTCTGACAGAGGGCCACGAGACTTCGACCAGCGCGCAAAAATGGAGGCTCTAGACCCTTCCAGAGGCCGAGATATCGGATGTCAAAGTTTTGACCTGAAAAAAAAACATAAGGGGTAACACTGTCGTTTTTGGCCGAAATTTTTGACCCCCTCGATCTTCTTGAAACTCTGGATTCTGACAGAGGGCCACGAGACTTCGACCAGCGCGCAAAAATGGAGGCTCTAGACCCTTCCAGAGCCGAGATATCGGATGTCAAAGTTTTGACCTGAAAAAAAAAAAACATAAGGGGTAACACTGTCGTTTTTGGCCGAAATTTTGACCCCCTCCGATCTTCTTGAAACTCTGGATTCTGACAGAGGGCCACGAGACTTCGACCAGCGCGCAAAAATGGAGGCTCTAGACCCTTCCAGAGCCGAGATATCGGATGTCAAAGTTTTGACCTGAAAAAAAAACATAAGGGGTAAAACTGTCGTTTTTGGCCGAAATTTTGACCCCCTCCGATCTTCTTGAAACTCTGGATTCTGACAGAGGGCCACGAGACTTCGACCAGCGCGCAAAAATGGAGGCTCTAGACCCTTCCAGAGCCGAGATATCGGATGTCAAAGTTTTGACCTGAAAAAAAAAACATAAGGGGTAACACTGTCGTTTTTGGCCGAAATTTTGACCCCCTCCGATCTTCTTGAAACTCTGGATTCTGACAGAGGGCCACGAGACTTCGACCAGCGCGCAAAATGGAGGCTCTAGACCCTTCCAGAGCCGAGATATCGGATGTCAAAGTTTTGACCTGAAAAAAAAAACATAAGGGGTAACACTGTCGTTTTTGGCCGAAATTTTGACCCCCTCCGATCTTCTTGAAACTCTGGATTCTGACAGAGGGCCACGAGACTTTGACCAGCGCGCAAAAATGGAGGCTCTAGACCCTTCCAGAGCCGAGATATCGGATGTCAAAGTTTTGACCTGAAAAAACAACATAAGGGGTAACACTGTCGTTTTTGGCCGAAATTTTGACCCCCTCCGATCTTCTTGAAACTCTGGATTCTGACAGAGGGCCACGAGACTTCGACCAGCGCGCAAAAATGGAGGCTCTAGACCCTTCCAGAGCCGAGATATCGGATGTCAAAGTTTTGACCTGAAAAAAAAAAACATAAGGGGTAACACTGTCGTTTTTGGCCGAAATTTTGACCCCCTCCGATCTTCTTGAAACTCTGGATTCTGACAGAGGGCCACGAGACTTCGACCAGGTGCGCAAAAATGGGGGCTCTAGACCCTTCCAGAGCCGAGATATCGGATGTCAAAGTTTTGACCTGAAAAAAAAAACATAAGGGGTAACACTGTCGTTTTTGGCCGAAATTTTGACCCCCTTCGATCTTCTTGAAACTCTGGATTCTGACAGAGGGCCACGAGACTTCGACCAGCGCGCAAAAATGGAGGCTCTAGACCCTTCCAGAGCCGAGATATCGGATGTCAAAGTTTTGACCTGAAAAAAAAAACATAAGGGGTAACACTGTCGTTTTGGGCGAAATTTTGACCCCCTCTGATCTTCTTGAAACTCTGGATTCTGACAGAGGGCCACGAGACTTCGACCAGCGCGCAAAAATGGAGGCTCTAGACCCTTCCAGAGCCGAGATATCGGATGTCAAAGTTTTGACCTGAAAAAAAAAACATAAGGGGTAACACTGTCGTTTTTGGCCGAAATTTTGACCCCCTCCGATCTTCTTGAAACTCTGGATTCTGACAGAGGGCCACGAGACTTCGACCAGCGCGCAAAAATGGAGGCTCTAGACCCTTCCAGAGCCGAGATATCGGATGTCAAAGTTTTGACCTGAAAAAAAAACATAAGGGGTAACACTGTCGTTTTTGGCCGAAATTTTGACCCCCTCCGATCTTCTTGAAACTCTGGATTCTGACAGAGGGCCACGAGACTTCGACCAGCGCGCAAAAATGGAGGCTCTAGACCCTTCCAGAGCCGAGATATCGGATGTCAAAGTTTTGACCTGAAAAAAAACATAAGGGGTAACACTGTCGTTTTTGGCCGAAATTTTGACCCCCTCCGATCTTCTTGAAACTCTGGGATTCTGACAGAGGGCCACGAGACTTCGACCAGCGCGCAAAAAATGGAGGCTCTAGACCCTTCCAGAGCTGAGATATCGGATGTCAAAGTTTTGACCTGAAAAAAAAAACATAAGGGGTAACACTGTCGTTTTTGGCCGAAATTTTGACCCCCTCTGATCTTCTTGAAACTCTGGATTCTGACAGAGGGCCACGAGACTTCGACCAGCGCGCAAAAATGGGAGGCTCTAGACCCTTCCAGAGCCGAGATATCGGATGTCAAAGTTTTGACCTGAAAAAAAAACATAAGGGGTAACACTGTCGTTTTTGGCCGAAATTTTGACCCCCTCCGATCTTCTTGAAACTCTGGATTCTGACAGAGGGCCACGAGACTTCGACCAGCACGCAAAAATGGAGGCTCTAGACCCTTCCAGAGCCGAGATATCGGATGTCAAAGTTTTGACCTGAAAAAAAAACATAAGGGGTAACACTGTCGTTTTTGGCCGAAATTTTGACCCCCTCCGATCTTCTTGAAACTCTGGATTCTGACAGAGGGCCACGAGACTTCGACCAGCGCGCAAAAATGGAGGCTCTAGACCCTTCCAGAGCCGAGATATCGGATGTCAAAGTTTTGACCTGAAAAAAAAAAAACTTAAGACTGTCGTTTTTGGCCGAAATTTTGACCCCCTCCGATCTTCTTGAAACTCTGGATTCTGACAGAGGGCCACGAGACTTCGACCAGCGCGCAAAAATGGAGGCTCTAGACCCTTCCAGAGCCGAGAATATCGATGTCAAAGTTTTGACCTGAAAAAAAAACATAAAGGGGTAACACTGTCGTTTTTGGCCAAAATTTTGACCCCCTCCGATCTCTTGAAACTCTGGATTCTGACAGAGGGCCACGAGACTTCGACCAGCGCGCAAAAATGGAGGCTCTAGACCCTTCCAGAGCCGAGATATCGGATGTCAAAGTTTTGACCTGAAAAAAAAACATAAGGGGTAACACTGTCGTTTTTGGCCGAAATTTTGACCCCCTCCGATCTTCTTGAAACTCTGGATTCTGACAGAGGGCCAGGAGACTTCGACCAGCGCGCAAAAATGGAGGCTCTAGACCCTTCCAGAGCTGAGATATCGGATGTCAAAGTTTTGACCTGAAAAAAAAAACATAAGGGGTAACACTGTCGTTTTTGGCCGAAATTTTGACCCCCTCTGATCTTCTTGAAACTCTGGATTCTGACAGAGGGCCACGAGACTTCGACCAGCGCGCAAAAATGGAGGCTCTAGACCCTTCCAGAGCCGAGATATCGGATGTCAAAGTTTTGACCTGAAAAAAAAAACATAAGGGGTAACACTGTCGTTTTTGGCCGAAATTTTGACCCCCTCCGATCTTCTTGAAACTCTGGATTCTGACAGAGGGCCACGAGACTTCGACCAGCACGCAAAAATGGAGGCTCTAGACCCTTCCAGAGCCGAGATATCGGATGTCAAAGTTTTGACCTGAAAAAAAAACATAAAGGGGTAACACTGTCGTTTTTGGCCGAAATTTTGACCCCCTCCGATCTTCTTGAAACTCTGGATTCTGACAGAGGGCCACGAGACTTCGACCAGCGCGCAAAAATGGAGGCTCTAGACCCTTCCAGAGCCGAGATATCGGATGTCAAAGTTTTGACCTGAAAAAAAAAACATAAGACTGTCGTTTTTGGCCGAAATTTTGACCCCCTCCGATCTTCTTGAAACTCTGGATTCTGACAGAGGGCCACGAGACTTCGACCAGCGCGCAAAAATGGAGGCTCTAGACCCTTCCAGAGCCGAGATATCGGATGTCAAAGTTTGACCTGAAAAAAAAACATAAGGGGTAACACTGTCGTTTTTGGCCAAAATTTTGACCCCCTCCGATCTTCTTGAAACTCTGGATTCTGACAGAGGGCCACGAGACTTCGACCAGCGCGCAAAAATGGAGGCTCTAGACCCTTCCAGAGCCGAGATATCGGATGTCAAAGTTTTGACCTGAAAAAAAACATAAGGGGTAACACTGTCGTTTTTGGCCGAAATTTTGACCCCCTCCGATCTTCTTGAAACTCTGGATTCTGACAGAGGGCCACGAGACTTCGACCAGCGCGCAAAAATGGAGGCTCTAGACCCTTCCAGAGCTGAGATATCGGATGTCAAAGTTTTGACCTGAAAAAAAAACATAAGGGGTAACACTGTCGTTTTTGGCCGAAATTTTGACCCCCTCTGATCTTCTTGAAACTCTGGATTCTGACAGAGGGCCACGAGACTTCGACCAGCGCGCAAAAATGGAGGCTCTAGACCCTTCCAGAGCCGAGATATCGGATGTCAAAGTTTTGACCTGAAAAAAAAAACATAAGGGGTAACACTGTCGTTTTTGGCCGAAATTTTGACCCCCTCCGATCTTCTTGAAACTCTGGATTCTGACAGAGGGCCACGAGACTTCGACCAGCGCGCAAAAATGGAGGCTCTAGACCCTTCCAGAGCCGAGATATCGGATGTCAAAGTTTTGACCTGAAAAAAAAACATAAGGGGTAACACTGTCGTTTTTGGCCGAAATTTTGACCCCCTCCGATCTTCTTGAAACTCTGGATTCTGACAGAGGCCACGAGACTTCGACCAGCGCGCAAAAATGGAGGCTCTAGACCCTTCCAGAGCCGAGATATCGGATGTCAAAGTTTTGACCTGAAAAAAAAACATAAGGGGTAACACTGTCGTTTTTGGCCGAAATTTTGACCCCCTCCGATCTTCTTGAAACTCTGGATTCTGACAGAGGGCCACGAGACTTCGGACCAGCGCGCAAAAATGGAGGCTCTAGACCCTTCCAGAGCCGAGATATCGGATGTCAAAGTTTTGACCTGAAAAAAAAAACATAAGGGGTAACACTGTCGTTTTTGGCCGAAATTTTGACCCCCTTCGATCTTCTTGAAACTCTGGATTCTGACAGAGGGGCCACGAGACTTCGACCCAGCGCGCAAAAATGGAGGGCTCTAGACCCTTCCAGAGCCGAGATATCGGATGTCAAAGTTTTGACCTGAAAAAAAAAACATAAGGGGTAACACTGTCGTTTTGGGCGAAATTTTGACCCCTCTGATCTTCTTGAAACTCTGGATTCTGACAGAGGGCCACGAGACTTCGACCAGCGCGCAAAAATGGAGGCTCTAGACCCTTCCAGAGCCGAGATATCGGATGTCAAAGTTTTGACCTGAAAAAAAAAAACATAAGGGGTAACACTGTCGTTTTTGGCCGAAATTTTGACCCCCTCCGATCTTTTTGAAACTCTGGATTCTGACAGAGGGCCACGAGACTTCGACCAGCACGCAAAAATGGAGGCTCTAGACCCTTCCAGAGCCGAGATATCGGATGTCAAAGTTTTGACCTGAAAAAAAAACATAAGGGGTAACACTGTCGTTTTTGGCCGAAATTTTGACCCCCTCCGATCTTCTTGAAACTCTGGATTCTGATAGAGGGGCCACGAGACTTCGACCAGCGCGCAAAAATGGAGGCTCTAGACCCTTCAGAGCCGAGATATCGGATGTCAAAGTTTTGACCTGAAAAAAAAAAACATAAGGGGTAACACTGTCGTTTTTGGCCGAAATTTTGACCCCCTCCGATCTTCTTGAAACTCTGGATTCTGACAGAGGGCCACGAGACTTCGACCAGCGCGCAAAAATGGAGGCTCTAGACCCTTCCAGAGCCGAGATATCGGATTGTCAAAGTTTTGACCTGAAAAAAAAAACATAAGGGGTAACACTGTCGTTTTTGGCCGAAATTTTGACCCCCTCCGATCTTCTTGAAACTCTGGATTCTGACAGGAGGGCCACGAGACTTCGACCAGCGCGCAAAAATGGAGGCTCTAGACCCTTCCAGCTGCAGATCTGGAGGATGTTTCGTCAACGCAACCATGCTTCACGGTCCAGCCCGTCTTGAACCAGGAACATCCGCATCCTCCAGATTCGGGAGTGAGAGGCTCACCCACGGAGCCACTGGACCATCCACACTCATACTTAAGTTTTTGGGAGCATGTCTTTTTCTCTCTGGACAACCAGTTGAAACTAAAGCATGATAAGAGTGAGGCTCGAACCCTGTTTCCCACATGGAATCACAACACTCAGACCACTGAGCCACTGGAGCTTGCACACTCACTGTTCTTTTTTTGGGAGCATGTCTTACTTCGACAATCCAGTGAAACTAAAGCATCACAAGAGTGTGATTCGAACCTGGGTTTCCCACATAGAATCACACACTCAGACCACTGAGCCACAGGAGCTTCTTCATGTCAATGTTTCTGTTTGTCTCAAAAATCACACTAAATAATTTCAATCCGCAAAAGTGAGATTTGAACCAGGGTTTTCAACACAGAAACAGCAACGCTTTTACCACTGAACCACTTACAGTTGGATGTCCTTTTTGAAGATTGGTCTTTTGTATTTGGACCAATACCAATCAAACTAAAAATGTTAACCATCAAGAGACTCAAATGCATTCTCCACACGAGAGATTACACTCACACCACTGAGCCATTCAAGCTTCCATTCTTTCACTTTCTTTTGCAGGCATTTCTTTTTTATTTGGACAAAACCCTTCAAAATAAAGATTTTAATGCTAAGAGCGGAACTTGAACCCAAATCCTCAACTGATAGAGTAACACTCTAACACTGAGCCATTCAAGCTTCCACTCTTTCTCTTTATTTTGCGACAGACATGTCTTTTTTATTTGGACAAAACCATTCAAAATAAAGCATTTTAATGTGAAGAGTGGGACTTCAACCCAAATCCTCAACATGATAGAGGAACACTCTGACCACTGAGCCATTCAAGCTTCCAGTCTTTCACTTTATTTGCAGGCATGTCTTTTTTATTTGGACAAAACCCTTCAAATTAAGAATTTTAATGCTAAGAGCGGGGCTTGAACCCAAATCCGCATCATGATAGAGTAACACTCTTACCACTGAGCCATTCAAGCTTCCATTCTTTCACTTTATTTTGCAGGCATTGTCTTTTTATTTGACAAAACCCTTCAAAATAAAGAATTTTAATGCTAAGAGCAGGACTTGAACCCAAATCCTCTACATGATAGAGTAACACTCTAACCACTGAGCCATTCAAGCTTCCACTCTTTTAATTTATTTTGCAGACATGTCTTTTTTATTGGACAAAACCCTTCAAAATAAAGCATTTTAATGCTAAGAGTGGGACTTGAACCAATCCTCAACATGATAGTGTAATACTCTATACCACTGAGCCATCATGCTTCCACTCTGTCACTTTATTTTGCAGGCATGTCTTTTTTATTGGACAAAACCCTCAAAATAAAGAATTTTAATGCTAAGAGCGGACTTGAACCCAAATCCTCAACATGATAGAGTACACTCTTAAACCACTGAGCCATTCAAGCTTCCACTCTTTCACTTTATTTTGCAGGACATGTCTTTTTTATTTGACAAAAACCATTCAAATAAAGCATTTTAATGCAAAGAGTGGGACTTGAACCAAATCCTCAACATGTACAGAGTAACACTCTAACCACTGAGCCTTCATGCTTCACTCTTTCAATTTATTTTGCAGGCATTTCTTTTTTATTTGGACAAAACTCCTTCAAAATAAAGAATTTAATGCTAGAGCAGGACTTGAACCCAATCCTCTACATGATAGAGTACACTCTTAACCACTGAGCCATTCAAGCTTCACTCTGTCACTTTATTTTGCAGGCATTTCTTTTTACATTGGTCAAAACCCTTCAAAATAAAGAATTTTAATGCTAAGAGCGGAACTTGAACCCAAATCCTCAACATGATAGAGTAACACTCGTAACCAGTGAAGCATTCAAGCTTCCACTCTTTCACTTTATTTTGCAGACATGTCTTTTTATTTGGACAAATCCTTCAAAATAAAGCATTTTAATGCAAAGAGTGGGACTTGACCCAAATCCTCAACATGATAAAGGAACACTCTGTCCACTGAGCATTTCAAGCTTCCAGACTTTTCTTTTATTTTGCAGGCATGTCTTGTTTATTTAGACAAAACCCTTCAAAATAAAAGAATTTTATGCTAAGAGCGGGACTTGTAACCCAATCCTCACAGACAGAGTAACACGCTACCACTGAGCCATTCAAGCTTCCGACACTTTAACTTTATTTTGCACACGTCGTTGTATTTGGACAAAACCATGCTAAATAAAGCATTTTAATGCGAAAGTGGAACTTGAACCCAAATCTCAACAATGATAGAGAAAACTCTGACCACTGAGCCATTGAGAAACTTAATTTTTCACCCCCTGAAAAAAAAATGTAAGGGTAACACTGTCTTTTGTTTTTCTGGTCAAAATTTTGAGTTTCAATATCTCAGCTCTGGAAGGGTCTACAGCCTCATTTTTGTCACCCAGGTCCATGTCTTATGGTCCCTCTATCAGAATCCAGAGTTTGAGAAGATTGAGAAACTTAATTTTTCACCTCCCCGAAAAAAATCATAAGTGGTACACTGTCATTTTATTTCTCTGGTCAAAATTTTGAGTTTCAATATCTCAGCTCTGGAAGGGTCTACAGCCTCAATTTTTGCACCCTGGTCCATGTCTCGTGGCCCTCTATCAGAATCGCAGAGTTTTGAGAGATTTGAGAAACTTAATTTTTCACCCCCCGAAAAAAAACATAAGGGGTAACACTGTCATTTTTTTTTTCTGGTCAAAAATTTTGAGTTAAATATTTTAGCTCTGGAAGGGTCTACATCCTCAATTTTGCACCAGGTCCATGTCTCGTGGCCCTCTATCAGAATCCAGAGTTTGTGAGAAGATTGGAGAAACTTATTTTTTCACCCCCCGAAAAAAAACATAAGGGTAACACTGTCATTTTTTTCTCTAGGTCAAAAGTTTGAGTTTCAATATTTTAGCTCTGGAAGGGTCTACAGCCTCAATTTTTGCACCCAGGTCCATGTCTCTGTGGCCCTCTATTCAGAATCCAGAGTTTTGAGGAAGATGGAGAACTTAATTTTTCACCCCCCGAAAAAAAACATAAGGGGTAACACTGTCATTTTTTTTCTGGTA